>CACSLK010012206.1:15045662-15069165 GCA_902706635.1 Striga hermonthica
TAGCAAAAAAAAAAAAAACGCAAAAAAATATATATGCTTGGGAAGTGTGTTGGTTTTGGAGTTAGTGGGAGAACCGGTTGGTGACAACTGGATGAGTTTATTGTCATGGTTGGGTGATTGAGTAGAGTTGTTATTTATTGAGCCACTTAGCCTATATTTATCCTACCCGGTCCAAAAAGCCTACATTACAACCCTTTAAGTCCTCTTGATTCACTGTTACATGAATTTTATTGTTTTAGAGTATAGGTTAGATGGCAGGCAAATCTATGATTGACTTGACTGACGACCAATTTGAGTGCACCTCTCTTATATTTTCCGAAAGAAACTGAGTGAGACATATATATACTTTTGTACTCGAGAGTCTTTGTTCTTCAAAATAGCCAAGTTGATAGTTGAGGTGTGTTCTTGTGATCATTGGAATTCTTCTTAGTTCGATTGATTGGTTTGAGACTGGTCTTGCTTGGACCGTTGTCCTTGCTCGTTTATTTGTTTTCTTTTCTTTTTGTTCGGGACGAACAAAGGTTTAAGTGTGGGGGAGTTGTTTGTCCCATTTTTGTTACATTTTTCATCATTGTTTTGCTTTTATTTTCCCCTCGTTTTAGGTCATTTCTGTGGTTTTTAGTCATTTTTATGGTTTATTGCGTGTTTTCCTCTATTTTGAGTGTTTATGTGTTTTTCGTGTTTTTCTTCTGTTTTTCTCCGTTTTCTTCTTGTTTTTGGTGTGCAGGTCAAAAATCCAGTGACGAATAGATTTCTCCCGAAACCTAACCATTCAAGAACAACTAAGTAGAAGGGTCAGTTGGCGACAAGTGGAATAAAGCGGAATTTGATTTCGAGTTCGGACGAGTCTGAAACGCAAAGTCAAGCAAGTTGTCGATCCTTTGTAAGTTGGAAAACTCAAGAGGATTGTATTCTGGGAAAAGTTTGTTTTGCTGGCATATTTGAATAGAGGGGTTCGTCGGCAACACATAGGAAAAAACTGAATTGAATTATGAGTCCGAACGAGCGTAAATGAGTTCGAGACGCGAAGAAGGATGAGCTGCCAGGAACCGCGCGCGCCGCGCCGCGACCTCGACAAAGACTCCCAGGCTTACCCGCACCGCGGCGCGACAGACTACCCCACCACGGTGCGACACTCACCGCAACGCGACAGACTACCCCAGCGCAGCGCGACACTCACCGCGGCGCGGCACATGCACCAATCGCGCCGCGCTCGTCTCACTCTCACGTCGTGACCTTAATTCCTATATATATGCGCGAAGTACTTCGACAGAAGAGGCTCTTATCTCTCGACCGGTTGAAAACCCTAGGCCCCGAGAAAACACTCTCCTTCTCCTTCCTTCTCTTTTCTTCTTCGTTTTTCTTCTTCTTCTTCTTCTCATTTCTCTTCCATTTTTCTTCTTCTTCCTCATAGCACTTAAAGATTAAGCTTGTAATTCCATTCAACACTTGGATTTTGGGACTAAATGTAAGTTTTTCTCTTTAATTTAATTCATGAAATTAAATATCGGTATTGGCCAGGATCTGTACGATGACCTGGTCGGCACCTCATAAAAACGTAAGTACCGGTGTCGGCCAGGATCAGTACGATGACCTGGTCGGCACCTCATAAAAGCGTAAGTATCGGTGTCGGCCAGGATCAGTACGATGACCTGGTCGGCACCTCATAAAAATGTAAGTACCAGTGTCGGCCAGGATCAGTACGATGACCTGGTCAGCACCTCATAAAAACGTAAGTACCGGTGTCGGCCAGGATCAGTACGATGACCTGGTCGGCACCTCATAAAAACGTAAGTATCGGTGTAGGCCAGGATCAGTACGATGACCTGGTCGGCACCTCATAAAGACATATCGGTGTCGGCCAGGATCAGTACGATGACCTGGTCGGCACCTCATAAAGACCGATGCCGGCCAGGATCAGTATGATGACTTGGTTGACATCCCACAAAATGCAAAAAAAGAGCTCAAGCGCGTAGCTCGGCTAGGCCAAACCGCATTTCGGTTCGACAAGTAAGCCGGACAGGTAATGCGCCTCCGTAATTAATAAGTGCCGAGTCTGATCTCGAGGCTCGGCCCAACAAACAAGTGCCGAGCTCAATCATGAGCTCGACACCGTAATTAATAATGTCGAGCCCGACTTCGAGGCTTGGCCCAAGTAACAAACGAGTGCCGAGCTCAATCATGAGCTCGACACCGTAATTAATAATGTCGAGCCCGACCTCAAGGCTCGGCCCAAGTAACAAACGAGTGTCGAGCTCAATCATGAGCTCGGCACCGTAAGTAATAGCATCGAGCCCGATCACGAGGCTCGGCCCACGTAACGAACGAGTGCCGAGCTCTGCCCCGTGATAAACGGCGCCGAGCCCAATCTCAGGACCCAGCCAACGAACAGTTGTCGAGCACAATAAAAGAAGATCAATAATCACGAGACATTCGAAAGCATAAATACATTTAAAAACCAGGGCGGCACAATCAAAACACTTGAACAAGTTTCACAGAAATAGCATACAATATTCAGACCACACCCGGTCAATCAAACGGCACGCAGGCCAGCAAAATAAACAGAAAAACTAAACTACGCACTGGATTCAGAGGGTTGATCCCCGATCACGGCCTCAGCATCTTTATCCACCCCTAAAGGGCCGCCCTCGTCACCCTGCGCTTTCTTCGCCACCTCAGCGTCGGCCGCCGCCTTCGCCGCCTCCTCGGCCTCTTCCATCTCGCCGACCACCGTCAGTACGGCACCTCGACGAGGCTGGAATTCCGGGTCAGGGTCAGCCGCAAGTAGGAATGGCTCGTACGCCGGCAGCAGCTCCCCCAGCGCGAGACGCCACGTCTTCATAAACGGAATGGACACGAGTCCCTGGAAGCCGACGACGACGTCTTGAGCCCAGCCTTTGAGCCTGCGAACTACGGTAGCCTCGTCCTCATCGACCTCACAGACGAGCCCCCCGAAATCAACCTCAAGCCTCGCCGCCTTCTCAAGCATGATAGTGCGGAAGTCCTCGAGGGTGAGCACCCCGACATCGAGCCGCTGGAACAACCAGTAAAGGTTGAACGCAGCCGACCTATCCATGCTCTCCCTCATTTCCTCGAAGTACTGAACTTGGACCTCGACAAATGTCAGGGGCGGGGGCAGGGCAATGGGCTCGCCGTCGATCTACTTGGCGGCCTCCTTCAGGAGGTAGACCTGGGCAGAAATGCGATTGCCGTACTCCACGAGCTCGGACCTTGTCTCATCGTGCTTCCGAATAAGCTCGACAATCTGCAGCATGAAGCTCGGCGAGGTGGGCAAGGTCGGCCTTATGTTTCTCTTCGAGCGAGGTAATTTTCTCAGCTAGGCCCTTCTTCTCCTGGACCAGTTCGGCTTCGCGACGAGCCTCGGACTCGTCTAACCGCTCAGCCCACGTTGCCCTCTCTCGAGCCAGATCCTCTCTGGCCTTAGCCACGGCCTCCTCCGCCTTGGCCGTCGCCCCCTGCTGAAGGACGAGCTCGGCCTCGAGCCTCCTGACGCGGCTCACCTCATCTTTCAGCTCGCTGACCCTCCCTTTGTAAGTGGCCAGATCTTCCTCGGCCTTTTCACGGAGGGCCATCTCTTTATACATCGCCTCGTGGGCGTGCATGAGCTCAACCATGGCCCGGCCTATGGACGCCACCGAATGCTGGATCAGTTGAGGCAGGCTTAGCATGTCGGCCGCCACCTCTGCAACAGGGGTCCAAGCCGACAGCACGCCTTTTGCTGCAGACGACGCCTGAGGCAGATGCTCGAATCTGTTGGGCAAGTCGATCGGGACTGCCGCGCTGGCGTCGATAAACCACCGGTCTGGAAAGCGAGGCAGATCTTTCAGGAGCGATTTTTGCCTCTCCAGGCCCACCGTGACGTAGGTTGAATTCCCTATTTGGTGCACCGACGCTGTTCTCTTGTGGGCCAGATCGGCAGATACTTCACCCGACACAGCCACGTCGGGGACCGAGCTAACAGACTGCTCCGCCCTCTTCTTCTTCAGAGGGGACGAAGGCCTGTCTTGACCGCCCTGAGAGCCAGCGCCGGACTCCTCGGAACCCTCTTCGCGAGCCCGACTTTTTTTCTTACGTTGAGCTTCAGCCTCGCGACTAGCCCCGCTGTCACTGCGAGTTAGAACGGGGCCGCGGCCGCCAGTCCGGCCTCCCGTCGCCCCACCCCAGCTTCCGGCCCGGCCACGGGCTCCGTCACTGACTGGGGGTGTTGGTGTCGGTCCCGATGCCGACCTGGCTGGGGCTGGGGGAGCCACACCGGCTCCGCTCGCAGGCGTCGAGCCCGATGTTTTCTTGGCCGGTTTCATCAGAAAAGACATCCTGTTGGCCATCTTTTACTCTCTTTCAGTGGGTTCGGGTTGGCGTAAACGTGCTTGTTGGCTTCTTTCACTGAACGGAGACCACACTCTCGGTGCAGAGGATAATAGACTGTTAAGCATCACAGGGTCAAGTGACGGACTTAATAGGCTAAGCAATAATCCAGTATGGAGTAGAAATTACCTAGGGTGGAATAGCCGGTCTTGAAGTAGGAGCAAAGGCCATAAGTAATCAAGCTCTCCTCTGACACCATGTCGCGATAGAAATGCTCGTCCTCGTCAAGTGCCAACAAGGTGTCGATCTTCTCCGCTAAGTCGTTGCTAGCGTCGAAACGGGGATTGTGGACTGAAATGGAAATACCGACCTGTTAGCACAGGAGAAAAACACATAATTAGAAAATGACAGGGAATGACATGATACTCACACTTGCCGGATATAAAACCGGTGTACAGATGTCGGGTTGTGTTCGGCGTTTGCCACGCGCCGGAAACCCAGAACCACTCTGGCATGTAGCCGTGCTGCGATTTCGGGATTTTGTTCACCAAGGACTTGTCTACCCCGGGAGCGACGGAGCTGTAGTAGTTGCCGGTGTTACCGGACTTCTTGAAAACCAAGAGGGCCCGAATATCCGCGCTCGTAGGGTCGGCCCAACCTTGCTTACGGAATAAGACGATCAAACCCATCAACCGCGCGAAGGCCGTGGGTAATAGTTGGCTGATGCCGAGGTCGCTCAGGATGTCATTCAGGACGCCGGGCAAAGGAAATCAGAGCCCGAGCCAGACGCTATGACGGTAGACTCCGATGCTGCCCGGCAGAGGACAATGGATGCGTTCGCCGTCGTACGGGGTGAAGATCTGGACGTCGGGGCCGAAGCTCACCTTGCCCCTTAACTGAACTAGGTCAACGTCCCCTAGAATGGATGGTGTGTTCCAGGCCGACATCTTCGCAGGAGTTGGCCACACGCGAGGAGGGCGGTGCCAGCTCCCGTGTGGGGCAGAGGTTGCGGCCTCAATGGCGGCGTCAGTCTCAGCATCGCCCTGTCTCATGGGGACCCGCTCCCATCCACTGGTCTCGCCCCGAAGGGTCTCCTCGACCAGGCCGGGGTCAACGTCCGAATCACTGTCAGGAGGCCCACCGTCCGTGATAGCCTTATCTCCACCGTTGGACTGGCTGGAGCCGAGGTCAACAACATCGACCACCGAGATCTGCGGGAACGCATCTCCTAGAGGGTCAGCCGCCGCCGTCGATGGTCGGGTCACCCGAACAACCGAGATCGGCGTGACTCTGAGGGGTTGTGCCGCCTCCGCCGCCGGTGGAGAGTACACCACAATCTCGCCAGTTTCCTCCGCCGGCCGTCTCTCGCCCTCACCAGAAAACGCCGCGAAATTCAAAGAACTTGACATGACGGGAAGAGAATAGAAAGAGAATGAAGAAGTTACCGAGAATGAAGCTCTGAAACGTTCCCAGAATTTTCCTTGCTGAAGTGCTTTGAAGATCGCCGGGAATCGCTCGGAAATTGTAGAGGATGTAAAAGCTTTTCAAAGAAGACGGAGATGCATATATATAACGCGATGGAACCAATCAGGGCACGACACGTGGCACCGTTTGAAATTCAAATATTAAATGTCAAAGACGGTTCGATCGAACGGCCACGATCAGAGCCATCCGACGGTTCGCGAATGGGCGCGTGGGTGTCACGCGGCAGAGTAACTGCCCTTCCCACTGAAGCGACGCGACACGCCACGCGGGCCAATCGGACTGGGACACGTATAAAGGTCTCTTGAACGGCGCGACTTTTCAGGGCCGACAAGAATGACAACGGCCATATCGCATTGATGAACGCGTCGCTTCAGCTTGCGTCATCAATGTGTTGGAGTAGTATACCCGGCGTTCAAATCAGATTGGATGTATTCTACTTGTAAATACAATCTATTGGAATTATATTAAATAATAAGGCATTACTTTATTTTAAGAGTAAGCATTTATCATATATTTGCACTTAAGATAAAATCCCTAGATCACTTATAGCTATAAGATATGGTTGCGCATAGAGATGGTGAACATATCTTGAAAGTTGTGATCTTAAATACAGTTCCAAGTCGTTGGATGTTTCGAGATGGGATATCGAATAAATCCGGAAAAGACTTGCACATAGTATGTATGCTTATTGGATAAGAATGTTGCATTCCATCAACATTAGCGTGGGACGCAAATACATATATGTGGGTGCTTGTTAGAGAACAAGTTCACTGAACATGACCGTATGAAAATTCTTAATGAAAGTTTATCATGTCGAATAAGAATTTTCATGTTACAATAGTACATGATTAATCCTTAGACTTGAGGCACGATGGTAACTTTGTGCATATTATATTTGGTAACACAAAACTTCTCGACCGGCTGGAACTTGAATAATCGCCTTCCTTCTCAAAGTCGAGGTGGAGACACCACGGGGCAGAGATGGATAGAGTAATCGAGGTGGAGGTAGAAAAACTCTCGGTGGCGGGTCACATAAAGGAGATCCAATTCCCAGAGTGGCTATCGAACAAGATTATGGTCTCAAAGTCAGAGGGGAAATGGCGGATGTGCATAGATTTTCGAGATTTGAACAAGGCATGCCCGAAGGATTTATATCCGCTTCCCAGGATCGACCAGCTGGTCGACTCCACAGCCGGGTGTGAGCTACTCAGTTTGATGGACGCATCCCAGGGTTATCACCAGATCCCACTGGCTCGAGAGGATTGGAAAAGGGTCAACTTTGTAACAAGCCGTGGAACATACTGCTATGTGGTGATGCCATTCGGTCTAAAGAATGCAGGGGCGACATATCAGAGGTTGGTGGATAAAATTTTTAAGGATCAGCTGGGAAGGAACATGGAGGTATATGTAGATGATATGCTCGTAAAGAGCAAAGAGGAAATTGACCATGTAAACGACTTGAAAGAAACATTCATGTAACGCCCCCATTAGTTAATAAAGTGAATCCATTTCACTTGCTCGACTATAAAGTGAAATCGATATTTTTCAAACTTTTTCGAGTGTTCGACTAAGTGTTATTATGCGGCTTATGTGATTATATGTGCTTATTTGCCTTAATGTTTAATGTATGTTAGACTATTTCATTTACTAAGTTTGACATTTTTCGATTCATGCCGGATCGTCAATTCTCTCACGCCGAACCCTAGTCGCGCATTCGCCCGTACCGACGCACCAATCGACCATGCCTCGAGGACCTTAGAAATCTTAGGGCATATGAGTTCAATTATTTTAGCCATGTTAATGCCATTTTCGGTTATAAAGATCGAGTCCAAGCCAAGCATTAGACCCGCGAGATCCCTAGCCGCGCACGCCTTCCACTGAGTCTTAGCCGAACTCCTTGAGACCCTAGCCATCTTACCTCTTTAGTTTTAGTCCCATACCATACCATATTACCAGGTGGATTAAGGATTAATTAAGGTCAAGTTAGCCTTAAGAAGGATTAAGGCACTCTATTTAGCATTAGCCTTAAGGAGTCATGTGTTAGGTGCATTATTTTAATTAGCATGTGTAATGTTTTTGTCCTCTAGAGCATTGGGACTTCACCAGCCATGTACCATACCAAGATTCCTTGCTAATGCAGCCAATAATCCCTCCAAGACCAGGCCAAAGTCGTGCCAAAAACCCTCCCCAAACTCCCATGCACCTAGAGAAGAGAATTGTTCCCTTGGGCTAGCATTGTGCAATCCGCCCCTAGTGCTCCTTATAAGCTCATCTCCTCAGCTGAATAGTGGTCATTTAACACTTATAAACTCAGCAATTTCGAGCTCAACACATAGCAAAAGATAGAGAGAAAGCCGAGAGCAAATCATCAAAGCTAAGAGTAAACAAGAATTTTTCCTAGAGTCATTTTATGTTAGTACCAAGTTTATTCCAAGTTCTAGCAACCTAAATTTGAGAGCACCAGCTATATAATCCTCCTACATCATCCTACTCTCATCCTAGAAGCATTTAGTGCCAGCAAATTCAAGAAATCAAGCAAAAAAAAGCAAGAAGCCGCAGCTATACGAGGACTGAGCAAGACCGAGCATACCCGACTTCCTTTGCATTTTTCTTGAACATTAAGAGGTTGGTGTGCTCAAATCTTTTTAGAATCATAATATAGATGAGATAAGGAGTAGAATGATATATATGTGTGCCATACATGTTCAGTTTCTAACTAGTTATAAGCATGCAAGAAGTTAAAATTGTCCCAACTTGCATGAGTGCTTCTTATGTGTTGTTTGCTTGCATTTTTAGCTATGCCATGAAGAACCTAGGAAACTATAATTTATATGGCTGTTTTTTATGTAAAAGAGGAGTTCATAAGATCAAGAATCAAGTCAATTAGCCTAGCATAACTCGGGTTATTGATTTTTAAAGTTAGACATGCAAGTTGAACTTTACATGCACGAATTCAGCTGCAACTTCAAACGCGAATAACTCGAGTTCTACTTAGAATAAAATTATGAAATTTTATGGAAATGTTTATATATGAGTAAGGAGGCGGCGTACCAATTTTCATGATTTTAACTTAAGAATTGAGTGAGTTATAAATTTTACAAATAGATGGTGCAAGCAGTTTTTCTGTGAACCGGCAGCATGTTATATTAAATGTATGACCTTTTTATCATGTCTTAATGTGCTCAAACGCAAAGATGATCTTTATGAAAGTTATAGGTCTATCCTTTAGCTTTCTGATAAGGTAGGGTTAATACTTATAGGAGGTCTATAGCGTGCATTAGAATCTAAATACTGAGGTGCTGTTGTGACATAAATTTGTTTCTGACAGATTTCATGAACCAAATATTTCATGCTTAAAGTCATTGAGAGCATTGTTATTTGCCAATGTGATCTGAAGAAAAGTTGTAGATATTTGAGTTAGATTCTATGTGGTTTTTGAATCTCACTAAAAGCATGTTTGTAGCTTCATTTATCCTACAATTACTGAAGTCCTGTCAGCTGTATGATTTCAATTGTGGACTGCAACTCGGTTATGAATGTTTGTTGAATTATCTCTTGCCAAATGACCTTATTTGTTTTCAATATCTTCATAAGAATTGTAGATGCATGTCTTAGGGTTAAAATGCAACTGAAATCATGATTATATGACAAGTGTGTTGTAAGTTATGTTGACTTTAAAATCGCTACGAGGGTTAGGTTTTGAAAACTCTTGTTTTATTTTCGGAAATAGAGTTACTTTTTAAAACGTGTACTATTATAGCCTATATGATCTGAGTTAGATTAAGTGAATGTTTCTTATATGTTTATATAGCTTAAGGAGAGTCGAGCCTCCGACAGCTACTTCAGTTTCAAGCACTTGCAACAGATATTTTCAGCATACCAGGTGGGGGTCATGTACTGGTTCCACATCATATATAATATTGGTACCATGGCAGAGGTATGTTCGAGACAGTTAGTTTCTCCAGGTGGAGGCCGAGGGCCTTAATATCCCATCTGGAGACCCGGTGGAGGCCAAGGGCCTAAATATCCCATCGGGGTGTGCACACGAGCGGCCAAGGGCCGAGGGTCTTTTGACCATAGTAAAGAAAGAAAAGAAAGTTTACAGATTCAGCTCTTATATATTTATGTTCATGATACGATATTATAAATGGTGTTTTATTCAGTACTGGTCTTTGCGGAGCATAGTGGTTTGCTCGCTCCCCCATTGTGTTTTTCAGGAGACGGAGTCGAGCGTGCCGGGTGAGCATAGACGTGGCAAAGCGTGGTCATGAGAATTTTGGACATTTTTACGCACATTTTATGTCCTAGTATTTATGATCATGTATTTTCGGATATGTATGCATGTATTTCTATATTTCGGACGCTTCCGCTAGCAGACTAGACAGTGCGAGACAGTTCAGACATTGCATGTTTAATTCCATTATCCGTAGCGGATAGTTTGGTTGCGTGTTATATATGTCTGTGAGCAAGTTAAGTAAGTTTTTATCTGTTACATCCCGCAATAAGTTAGTATTTTCGAAAACCAAGCTCGCACGACCTTCCGAAAATAAAAGCAAAAATTTTACTCTGATTTTCAAAGCTAGTAAGGCGGGGTGTGACAGAAGTTGGTATCAGAGCGCAGAGTGCGTTTCTGTATACTTTCAAAGTTAGAAAAGCATGACCACGCCACGCTCATCCCGCACCGACTCCGAGGTAAGTCACTTGACTCAGTTTAAGTTTTGCAAGTGCTAAATTCAGTTTAAGTATGGGGCCTAGATAACTATCCTCCTGTAAGACAGATCTAGAGGCAGAACTCTAGACAGAACTCTAGAACAGCTAAGTCCAAGGACTCTAGACTAAGTCAGAACTCCATTTTGAGCCAGAACATAGAAAGTTTAAGTATACCAGAACTCTAGCCAAGCTAGGTGTTTTCGGACTTTATTGTTTATTTTATTATCTCAAGTCTAGTATGGCTATTTCTTAATTGGCTATACTGATCAATTCAAGTATTTTTGGATCTCCAGAATGCCGCCACGCAGAGATCCTCAAGTCGCAGTCGAGCAGGACCAGGCTGTTGTGGTCAGTCGGTTTCGTACCTATGATCCGCCCCGTTTCTCTGGGGAGAATGGCCCGCTAGCCATGGCCGAGTGGATCCGCAAAATGGAGCGGATCTTTCGTATTATGGGTATTTCTGAGGCGCATAAGATGGCTTGCACCGAACTGCAGATCGAGGGTGCCGCAGGAGATTGGTGGGAGGATTACTGGCGTCTTCGCACCGAGGATGAGCGTGAGGCCATGAGATGGTCGCAGCTTAAGACGCTCATGGAGGGTAAGTCCTACCCTCGCCATTTCCGTCAGAGGATGGTACGAGAGTTTTCTGCCCTCATGCAGGGCCAGCGATCGGTGGATGAATACGAGCGTGAATTCGCTCGTATGAGTGTCTTCGCTCCACACCATGTAGACTCAGAGGAAAAGAAGGCCTACCTGTTCCTCGAGGGATTGAGGAATGACATCCGACTGTTGGTGGCCATCCATGGTTACCTTGAGTACGCCGAGACTGTTGAGCGAGCTCAGCAGGTTGAGGCGTATATCCAGCGGGATGCCATTGACCAGCCGCCAGCCAGACAGCCAGCACCACCCCAGCCAGCTCAGAAGAAAAACAAGAGAAAGTGGGACGATCGTGAGGATAAGAGGAACCATGGACAGAGGGGCCCATCTCAGGTGGGCCAGCCAGCTCGACAGGATCTGCCGGCCTGCGCTACATGCGGACGTCAGCACCGCGGAGAGTGCCTAGCTGGGCAGAACATATGTTACCATTGCCGACGCCCAGGACATCTGAGCAGAGACTGCCCAGACCGCCCTCAGCCGCAGCAGGGCCAGAGACAACCAGCCCAGAGACAGCCCGCACAGAGGCAGCCAACACCGAGACAGCTAGCCCAGAGACCCCCAGGACAGTAGCAGCAGCGTGGAGCACCCGCCCATATATACGCGCTTGACCAGGACCAGGCCGCAGGGTAGCCAGGTACCATGTCTGGCATGTTATCTTTATTCCATACTCTAGTCTTCACTTTATTCGATACCGGGGCGACCCATTCATTCGTCTCAGCCAAGTGCTTGTCTGTTTTAGGGGCCGAGGGAGTGAGTACTGTTGACCCTCTCGAGATCAGTCTCGCATCGGGAAGAAAGATAGTTACGAGTTCCCTGGCCAAGAACCTTAGCATCGATATCGGGGGCCGAGCTCTTGTCGTAGACGCGTTTGTGATTGATATGAATGACTTTGATTAATTCTTGGTATGGATTGGTTGGCGAGATACCAAGCAGACATCCGTTGTCGTGATCGGGAGGTGACGCTACATTTATCCGAGGGAGACCACATCACGTTCTTCGGGACGAAGTCTCGAACCTTACTGCGCGTTATTTCCATGGCGAAAGCAACAAAGTACATGCAGAGAGAGGATTTCCAGGGATATCTTGTCAACATTGTTGGGGAATCTTCGGAGAAGCTGTTTCCCGAAGATATACCCATTGTTCGTGAGTTTGTGGATGTTTTTCCCGATCAGCTTCCGGGAGGCCCACCTAACCGCCAGGTGGAGTTCACAATCGACTTAGTCCCCGGAGCGGGACCCGTGTCGAAAGCGCCATATCTCATGGCACCGAAAGAGCTTCAGGAGTTAAAGGCTCAGATTCAGGAGCTGTTGAGTCTCGGTTTCATCCGACCGAGTGTTTCACCTTGGGGAGCGTCTGTCCTCTTTGTTAAGAAGAAGGATGGGTCTATGCGTATGTGCATCGACTACCGGGATCTAAACCGGTTGAGGGTGAAGAACAAGTATCCACTTCCCAGAATTGAGGATTTATTCGATCAGCTGAGGGGAGCCAGTGTATTTTCCAAAATCGATCTCCGCTCTGGTTACCATCAGCTAAAAATCAGAGAGGCCGACGTGGCCAAGACCGCTTTCCGAACCAGATACGGTCATTATGAGTTTGTTGTGATGCCGTTTGGTTTAAGCAATGCGCCAGCGGTATTCATGGATCTCATGAACTGTGTCTTCCATCCATTTTTGGACCAGTTTGTCATCGTCTTCATTGATGACATTTTGGTCTATTCCAGTAGCCCGGAGCAGCATGAGGAGCACTTGAGAACCGTTTTGGAGACTCTTCGGCGTGAGAAGTTATACGCCAAGTTCTCAAAGTGCGAATTTTGGCTCGATCGAGTGGCTTTCCTAGGCCACATCGTCACATCTAGAGGAATTGAGGTAGACCCAAGCAAGATTGAAGCAGTTCGAAACTGGTCGAAACCAAGAAATGCCACCGAGGTTCGGAGTTTTCTTGGTTTGGCAGGATATTATAGACGTTTCATCAAGGGGTTTTCGAAGATTGCCCTACCCTTGTCCCGTTTGACGAGGAAATCGATGAAGTTTGAGTGGGATAGTCGTTGTGAGTCGAGCTTCCAGGAGCTCAAAGCGAGGCTTACGATGGCACCCGTGTTGACTATTTCGGACCCCACACAGGGCTTCACTATCTATAGTGGCGCCTCGAAGCAGGGTTTAGGCTGTGTTTTGATGCAAGACGGCAGGGTTGTGGCTTATGCTTCCCGTCAGCTAAAGCCGCACAAGGTGAACTACCCGACTCACGATCTTGAGTTGGCTGCAGTGGTTCACGCTCTGAAGATTTGGAGGCATTATCTATACGGAGGCCACTGCGAGATTTACACAGACCACAAGATATATCTTCACGCAGAAGGAGCTCAACATGCGCCAACGGCGATGGTTGGAGCTAGTGAAGGATTATGACTGCACCATTAACTATCATCCTGGCAAGGCGAACGTAGTTGCTAATGCCCTCAGCTGGAAGGGAAAGGGTGAACTGACTTGTATGATCACTCAACAGCGTCAGTTGATTCATGAGTTCGCTCGGATGCAGCTAGAAGTGGTCGAATCACCTCCTAAGTTGCCAGTTGTGGGAGGTATTCGAGCGATGAGAATGTGGCCCACGCTACGAGATAGGATACAGAGGGATCAAGCCTTCGACGAGTTCGTTCGCTCGATGGGGGCGAAGATTAATGCCAGAGGAGTAGAGGGCTTTTATCGAGGCACAGATGGTGCCCTGGAGTACAAAGGAAGGATCGTTGTGCCGAATGTCGAGGCCCTGAAGAAAGAGATCTTGACGGAGGCGCATAGTCCACCATACTTGGCACACCCCGGTAGCACCAAAATGTATCACGACTTGAAAGGGTCATTTTGGTGGAAGGGAATGAAGCGAGACGTCGCCGAGTTTGTTGAGAAGTGCTTGATTTGCCAGCAGGTGAAAGCGGAGCACAAGGTTTCACCGGGTCTTTTACAGCCTTTAGAGATCCCACAGTGGAAGTGGGAGAAGTTGACCATGGATTTTGTCACGGGATTACCGATGTCGGCCAAGCGTCACGACGCGGTATGGGTAGTAGTGGATCGACTGACGAAGTCGGCCCACTTTATGCCTGTCAGGATGGATATGTCCATGGAGCAGCTAGCCGAGACGTATCTCCAGGGAATCGTTCGACTTCACGACGTTCCTGCTGAGATTATATCAGATAGAGATCCTCGATTTACTGGCCATTTTTGGAAGAGTCTTAACGAGTCCATGGGGACGTAGTTAAAGTTTAGCTCCGCTTACCATCCGCAAACCGACGGTCAGTCGGAACAAACCATTCAGACGCTTGAGGACATGCTTCGAGCTTATGTTCTAGAGCGGGGTGGTTCGTGGGAGGAGTTGTTACCCACTGTGGAGTTTGCCTACAATAACAGCTATCACTCGTCGATCAAGATGGCACCATTTGAAGCTTTGTATGGTTGTAAGTGCCGCTCACCCCTTTACTGGGATGAAGTTGGCAAAAAACAGGTTCTCGGTCCCAAATTGATCGAGGACACGGTGCAGAAGGTAGCCGAGATCCGAGAGAAGCTGAGAGAGGCACAGAGCCGACAGAAGGCCTACGCTAAAAAGCGTAGAAGGGAGCTTGAGTTTGAGCAAGGAGACAAAGTGTTTCTGAAGGTCACGCCAATGAAAGGCGTTGTATGCTTTGGGAAGAGGGGGAAGCTGCAGCCCCGATTCATAGGGCCATTCGATATTCTCGAGCGATTTGGCGTAACAGCCTACCGTCTGGCGTTACCCCCAAAACTCTCGGGTGTACACAATGTTTTCCATGTGTCGATGTTGAGAAAGTATGTGTACGACCCGAGCCATGTAGTGAACTTTGACGAGCTAGAGGTCGGGCAGAACCTGACATATGATGAGAGGCCGGTAGCAGTTCTGGACCGAAAGGTTCGACGGCTGAGAAACAGAGATATAGAGCTTGTCAAAGTTTGCTGGAGTCGCCATGATGATTCGGAAGCCACTTGGGAGAGAGAGGCCGAGATCAGAGCTCGATATCCAGATTTCGAGTTTTGAGTTGTATCAGTTGTACCTTGTGTACTTTTATCTTATGCTCTTGTATAAAGTTCGTAGTAGGAGTTCTGACCTAGTACCCTATTTTTGTATTTCCGAGGACGGAAATATTTTAAGGAGGATAGGTTGTAACGCCCCCATTAGTTAATAAAGCGAATCCATTTCACTTGCTCGACTATAAAGTGAAATCGGTATTTTTCGAACTTTTTCGAGTGTTCGACTAAGTGTTATTATGCGAGTTATGTGATTATATGTGCTTATTTGCTTTAATGTTTAATGTATGTTAGACTATTTCATTTACTAAGTTCGACATTTTTCGATTCATGCCGGATCGTCAATTCTCTCACGCTGAACCCTAGTCGCGCATTTGCCCGTACCGACGCACCAATCAACCAAGCCTCGAGGACCTTAAAAATCTTAGGGCATATGAGTTCAATTATTTTAGCCATGTTAATGCCATTTTCGGTTATAAAGATCGAGTCCAAGCCAAGCATTAGACCCGCGAGATCCCTAGCCGCGCACGCCTTTCACTGAGTCTTAGCCGAACTCCTTGAGACCCTAGCCATCTTACCTCTTTAGTTTTAGTCCCATACCATACCATATTACCAGGTGGATTAAGGATTAATTAATTTCAAGTTAGCCTTAAGAAGGATTAAGGCACTCTATTTAGCATTAGCCTTAAGGAGTCATGTGTTAGGTGCATTATTTTAATGAGCATGTGTAAGGTTTTTGTCCTCTAGAGCATTAGGACTTCACCAGCCATGCACCATACTAAGATTCCTTGCTAATGCAGCCAATAATCCCTCCAAGACCAGGCCAAAGTCGTGCAAAAAACCCTCCCCAAACTCCCATGCACCTAGAGAAGAGAATTGTTCCCTTGGGCTAGCATTGTGCAATCCGCCCCTAGTGCTCCTTATAAGCTCATCTCCTCAGCTGAATAGTGGTCATTTAACACTTAGAAATTCAGCAATTTTGAGCTCAACACATAGCAAAAGATAGAGAGAAAGCCGAGAGCAAATCATCAAAGCTAAGAGCAAACAAGAGTTTTTCCTAGAGCCATTTTATGTTAGTACCAAGTTTATTCCAAGTTCTAGCAACCTAAATTTGAGAGCACCAGCTATATAATCCTCCTACATCATCCTACTCTCATCCTAGAAGCATTTAGTGCTAGAAAATTCAAGAAATCAAGCAAAAGAAAGCAAGAAGCCGCAGCTATACGAGAACCGAGCAAGACCGAGCATACCCGACTTCCTTTGCATTTTTATTGAACATTAAGAGGTTGGTGTGCTCAAATCTTTTTAGAATCATATATAGATGAGATAATGAGTAGAATGATATATATGTGTGCCATACATGTTCAGTTTCTAAGTAGTTATAAGCATGCAAGAAGTTAAAGTTGTCCCAGCTCGCATGAGTGCTTCTTATGTGTTGTTTGCTTGCATTTTTGGCTATGCTATGAAAAACTTGGGAAACTATGATTTATATGAATGTTTCTTGTGTAAAAGAGGAGTTCATAAGATCAAGAATCAAGTCAATTAGCCTAGCATAACTCGGGTTATTGATTTTTAAAGTTAGACATGCAAGTTGAACTTTACATGCACGAATTTAGTTGCAACTTCAAACGCGTATAACTCGAGTTCTACTTAGAATAAAATTATGAAATTTTATGTAAATGTTTATATATGAGTATGGAGGCTGCATACCAATTTTTATGATTTTATCTTAAGAATTGAGTGAGTTATGAATTTTACAAATTGATGGTGCAAGCAGTTTTTCTGAACCGGCAGCATGTTATATTAAATGTATGACCTTTTTATCATGTCTTAATGTGCTCAAACGCAACGATGATCTTTATGAAAGTTATAGGTCTATCCCTTATCTTTCTAATAAGGTAGGGTTAATACTTATAGAAGGTCTATCGTGTGAATTAGAGTCTAAATACTGAGGTGCTGTTGTGACATAAATTTGTTTCTGACAGATTTCATGAACCAAATATTTCATGCTTAAAGTCATTGAGAGCATTGTTATTTTCCAATGTGATCTGAAGAAAAGTTGTAGATATTTGAGTTAGCTTCTATGTGGTTTTTGAATCTCACTAAAAGCATATTTGTAGCTTCATTTATCCTACAATTACTGAAGTCCTGTCAGCTGTATGATTTTAATTGTGGACTGCAACTCGGTTATGAATGTTTGTTGAATTATCTCTTGCCAAATGACCTTATTTGTTTTCAATGTCTTCATAAGAATTGTATATGCATGTCTTAGGGTTAAAATGCAACTGAAATCATGATTATATGACAAGTGTGTTGTAAGTTATGTTGACTTTAAAATCGCTACGAGGGTTGGGTTTTGAAAACTCTTGTTTTATTTTCGGAAATAGAGTTACTTTTTAAAACATGTACTATTATAGCCTATATGAGCTGAGTTAGATTAAGTGAATATTTCTTATATGTTTATATAGCTTAAAGAGAGTCGAGCCTCCGACAGCTACTTCAGTTTCAAGCACTTGCAACAGATATTTTCAGTATACCAGGTGGGGGTCATGTACTGGTTCCACATCATATATAATATTGGTACCATGGCAGAGGTATGTTCGAGACAATTAGTTTCTCCAGGTGGAGGCCGAGGGCCTTAATATCCCATCTGGAGACCCAGTGGAGGCCAAGGGCCTTAATATCCCATCGGGGTATGCACACGAGCGGCCAAGGGCCGAGGGTCTTTTGACCATAGTAAAGCAAGAAAAGAAAGTTTACAGATTCAGCTCTTATATATTTATGTTCATGATACGATATTATAAATGTTGTTTTATTCAGTACTGGTCTTTGCGGAGCATAGTGGTTTGTTCACGCCCCCATTGTGTTTTTCAAGAGACGGAGTCGAGCGTGCCGGGTGAGCATAGACGTGGCAAAGCGTGGTCATGAGAATTTTGGACATTTTTACGCACATTTTATGTCCTAGTATTTATGATCATGTATTTTCGGATATGTATGCATGTATTTCTGTATTCGGACGCTTCCGCTAGCAGACTAGACAGTGCGAGACAGTTCAGACATTGCATGTTTAATTCCATTATCCGTAGCGGATAGTTTGGTTGCGTGTTATATATGTCTGTGAGCAAGTTAAGTAAGTTTTTATCTGTTACATCCCACAATTAGTTAGTATTTTCGAAAACCAAGCTCGCACGACCTTTCGAAAATAAAAGCAAAAATTTTACTCTGATTTTCAAAGCTAGTAAGGCGGGGTGTGACAATTCATGACCCTCCGGAAGTATGGGATGAAGCTGAATCCCGCTAAGTGCTCATTCGGGGTCAAATCTGGGAAATTTTTGGGCTACATGGTCACGAAGAGGGGAATCGAGGTCAACCCAGAGAAGGTGAGGGCGGTGATCGAGATGCAGCCCCCCACGAAGGTGAAGGAGGTGCAGATCCTAACTGGTCAAATAGCAGGCCTGAGCCGTTTTATTTCTAAGGTACCTGAGAAAAGCGGGCCCCTATTTAAGACACTCAGAAAAAGCTCGAAATTCTAGTGGACAGAAGAAGCCCAGAAAGCATTCGAGGAGTTGAAGAGGGTGCTGATCGACCTACCACTATTGGCAAAACCGGTGCAAGGGGAGGACTTGGTATTATATGTATCCATTGGTGAGACGGCAGTGAGCTCGGTGTTATTGCGGGAGGAAGGGACAGCCCAATTTTCGATCTATTACGTGAGTAAAGTGATGCAAGGGGCGGAGATGAGGTATTCAGAGATTGAAAAAGGGGCCTTGCGGTGGTGGTCACCGTAAGGAAGCTGAGACCATACTTCTTGGGACATAGGGTGAAGGTCCGGACGAATATGCCATTGGGAGAAACACTGGGTCGACCCTCCGTGTCGGGGCGGTTAGTCAAATGGGCAGTTGAGCTGAGTGAATACACAATTATCTACGAGCCGAGGAGGGCGATTAAGGCTCAAGCACTGGCCGATTTTATACAAGAGGGGACGAAGGAGAGCGAGGAGTCTGAAGGGGTGTGGCAAGTGTTTGCAGATGGATCGGTGTCGAGGGCCGGAGGTGGCCTAGGCATCGTACTTATGTCGCTGAAAGGTGACAGCCTGGAGTTCGCAATCAAGGTGGCCTACCAGATATCGAATAATGAAGCGGAATACGAGGCGGTGATTAAGGGACTCAAACTGGCCTTAAGTGGCGGAGCTCGAGCAGTACAGGTACATTCGGATTCACAATTGGTGGTGGGTCAATTCCAGGAAGGGTTTGAGGTCCGGGAGGAAAGGATGATGAAGTATGTGGAGGAGATAAAGAAGCTGCAGGGAGAGTTTGATTCTTTCGAATTAATCCAGATACCTCGAGGAGAAAATGGTCGAGCGGATCTGTTAGCTAAAGTGGCACAATGTCTGGTGGACTGCAAGAGCAGAAGTGTGACCTTGCTACACATGGAAAAGAGTGTGGTCGAGAAGGAAGTGGTCGAGATAGAAGAAGTCGAGGATTGGAGGGCACTAATAATAAAAGAATTGAAGGAAGCGGCCGATAAAGTGATAAGGAGATTTTTTGAGCATGGAGGGATTCTCTACAAGAGGTCGCACGTGGGCCCCCACTTGCGATGTCTAACCGGAGAAGAAGGGCGATATGTGTTGAAGGAGATTCACGAGGGCTGTTGCAGCGACCACAGCAAGGAAGGTTCCCTGGTAGCAAAGACTCTAAGAGCAGGATATTTTTGGCCAACAATGAGAGAAGATGCAAAAGAGATGGTGCGGAAATGTTTGCAATGCCAGAAACACGGCCCACTTATTCACCAACCGGCCGAAGGTATGACAGCGATGAGTGCTCTCATCCCGTTCGCCCAATGGGGGATCGACCTGGTTGGGCCCATGCCCCAAGGAACTGGACAGAGAAAGTTCTTGATTGTCGCGGTCGATTACTTCACAAAGTGGGTGGAGGCTGAACCCCTGGCAAAGATCACGGAGGAGAAAGTGATACATTTTCTATACGATAACATATGTTGCAGGTTCAGAGTTCCTAAAGTGTTGGTGTCGGACAACGGGACCCAGTTCAATGGCAAGCGGATCCGGGCATGGTGCGAGGACATGAAAATAGATCAACACTTCGCTTCAGTCGCACACCCGCAGGCCAACGGGCAAGTCGAAGTGACCAACAGAATTATATTGAACGGTCTGAAAACAAGGTTGGAGAAGGCATCGGGAGCGTGGGTGGATGAACTTACTTCGGTGCTATGGGCGTACAGAACAACGCCCGATCGACCACTGGGGAAACACCGCTCAGTATGGTATACGACATTGAAGCTTTGTTGCCGATAGAGGTCGAGGTTCAGTCCCAAAGATCGAGCACGTATGATCGATAACAGAATGAACATCTGATGATGGCAGTGCTCGACACAATCGAAGAGCTTCGAGAGAAGGCAACAATCAGAGTCGAGGCGTACAAACAAAGGATGAGAGCAGCACATGATAGAAAAGTGAAAACACGAAGATTCCAAGTGGTGACTTGGTGTGGAAGAGAGTCGATGTGCTGAAGCACGTCGGGAAACTAGAGCCAAACTGGGAAGGACCATACCTGGTCGAAAAGGTCCATGCTGGAGGGGCATACTTTTTAAAGGATGCTGAAGGAAGATCTCTAGCCAGGTCATGGAATGTGGCTAACTTAAAGAAATATTATGCTTAAAATTTTTTCTTTTTTACTCATTACCACCAATGTAATGAAATGCTTTGCTCGATGATGAATGAAATGGCGTATTAAAGTTTCTACAATTTACTGTTTACCGAATTAACTTTATATAGTCGGAATCCATGGATTAACCTTGATGACAGGCTGTATGTGAAAAATCCATCATGATTAAGGCCGTGAGGCTGGATGGTCGTATGTAACGACCACCCCTTTTGAGGGTGGGCATGCGCTTCAAAGGAAAAATCCATCATGATTAAGGCCATGAGGCTGGATGGTCGTATGTAACGACCACCCCTTTGAGGGGGGGGATGCGCTTCAAAGGAAAAATCCATCATGATTAAGGCCATGAGGCTGGATGGTCGTATGTAACGACCACCCCTTTGAGGGTGGACATGCGCTTCAAAGCAAAAATCCATCATGATTAAGGCCGTGAGGCTGGATGGTCGTATGTAACGACCACCCCTTTTGAGGGTGGGCATGCGTTTCAAAGGAAAAATCCATCATGATTAAGGCCATGAGGCTGGATGGTCGTATGTGACGACCACCCCTTTGAGGGTGGGCATGCGCTTCAAAGGAAAAATCCATCATGATTAAGGCCATGAGGCTGGATGGTCGTATGTAACGACCACCCCTTTGAGGGTGGGCATGCGCTTCAAAGCAAAAATCCATCATGATTAAGGCCAGGAGGCTGGATGGTCGTATGTAACGACCACCCCTTTGAGGGTGGGCATGCGCTTCAAAGGAAAAATCCATCACGATTAATGCCATGAGGCTGGATGGTCGTATGTAACGACCACCCCTTTGAGGGTGGGCATGCGTTTCAAAGGAAAAACCCATCATGTTTAAGGCCACGAGGCTAGATGGTCGCATGCTCGACCACCTCCAAGGGTAGGCATGTGTGTATGTGTATGGTGCGACTAAATTATTCAAGTGATCGTGAAGCAAACACGCAAACATCACTTAAACAACGACGAATGGACGGACTAATGAAAGCGTATTATGCATATATCAAAGTTTGTATTAATCATACTCCGAAGTCCGCTTTGGTATTCCCATCGAGAAGTTATGACAAAGGTAACAAATTGAAGCATCAAAAGCGTCATTGAAGAACAAGACAAGTCAAAAACAAAATACCACTATTCCACGAGTATTGCATAGTTCATTAAAATACATAATTCAAATTCACAACAGACAAAATAGAAAATACAAAGCTACATCTAGGGAGGAGGAGCTGCGGATGAATCGGCATTGCTCTAATTAGCGTTGGGATCGAACGGATGGCCAGTTCCGGAGGTCGAGTCACAAGCTTCGTTAAGTGGACGTTGACGTATAGACTCGGTTAGTACGGCCAGCATCGAGGCAGGAGGAGTGAGGCCATCGGGCAGAGCATAAGTCTTCTTTAGAATGTCTGATCGAGCCAAAGTCCTTTCGAGCAGTCCTGACCACCACTCGTGCTCGAGAGGTAAGCTAGGATCACCCTGGAAACTGGAAGGAACCTTGGGCAAGGCCTCCCAGATAACCATGGGGTCGAGCTGCTCGAAATCGTCCTCGGCGATCTGCTCGCCAGCCTTCTGTAGGGCGGACTGAAAGCAGTCCACCCCAAAGTCCTGCACCTCCTTCAAAAATGGGGGCGACCGCATATAATCGGCCACCACTTGTTCGCGGAATTCCCGGAGGAAAAGCTGCCAATTTGTTGTGCCCCACATCATTTGCCGAGCCCGAAGAGCTGCAGCATCAGCGTAGCGCTTACATTGGTTGACGTGGGTAGCCCTCTCTTTGGCTAAGGTAGCCTCCAGTTCCGCTCGAGCAGCCTCCGCTTGCACTCGAGCGGCCTCCGCTTGCGCCAGAGCGGCCTCCGCCTGAGCTCGAGCAGCCTCGGCTTGCGCTCGAGCCACTCGTTCCTGCTCGAGCGCAACCTACTTTTCCTTTAGCGCGGCCTCTTTCTCGGCCACCGCAACCTCTTTCACCGCGAGGGAAGCCTCATGATCAGCGAGAGCTTTATTCTTTAAGGCGAGCTCTTCATCAAGGGACTTAACCTTGACTTCAAACTCGGCCTTCTGTCCAGCTTGTGCCTCGTGGAGTTTGGTATTGTGCTGCAAGAGGGTCGAGTTCTTATCTTGCAGGAAGCGGAGGGTGCTCTCAAGGCTTTTTATAGACTTCCCGGAGCTGTCTTGAGCCTCTCGCGCCGTAGGCAAAAATTGGACCAGACCCTGTAATCGACGAAAAGAGCACAACTCAATGCCTGCGTAACAGGTGGAATGAAAAGAAGATCGCAGGCAAACGTGAGGAAAGTAATACCTGGGCAAGCCACTGAACAAACTGGTCCCCGAATTCGGGCAATGTGGGGCCGAGCTTCTTACGATCGTCCTCGAGCAGAACTCCCTCGAGGCGGTCGGACACCTCATTCACGGACGCCAACATCAAGGACGTCGGCTTCGGAGCAAGGGGGTCGGGGGGAAGATAACTATTGCGCCCCCGTTTCCAGACGACCGCACCCTGCTCGGTGCGAGGCCATTTGTAACACCCCGCTGACTGATATACATCAGAGTACGCGATTTTTCGCAAATATTCTGAATAAATAAATAAATAAACTAACTTTTTAATTTGCGAAACTGATTCGGGGGT
>CACSLK010012206.1:15095999-15128493 GCA_902706635.1 Striga hermonthica
TGTTCACACCTACAGAATGTTGTCCTTTTGATTCGATCTTATTTGGAAAAAGTTACTCCCAAAATGAAAAATAAAAATAAAAAACAACAAAACAAATAAAATAAAATAAAATAAAGAATGGGTCAAGTATTACAATTCGATTAGAGCAACTAGGTGTTGTGTGTGGTGTTTTGGTTGGGTGGTGAGTGTATTGTAATGTTTATTCCGCATCTGTAGCGGAAAACTCGAGTAATCTATTTGCTCGAGAATGGTGATTGTGTATTTGAGCTATTTTCTGGCATATATATCCTTACCTTAATCCCGCATTACAACTCGTGAAGTCCTCTTGATTCGCAAGTTTTTGAGCTTTGATTATTTTCGAGTAATTTAAACGATTCGCAAGCATAAGTTGAAACTTGAATATTGACCAATTTTGAGTGTTCCTATCACATATTCATGTAAGAAAATGAGTGAGTCATATATGATAATCTATGTTTTGAGAGTTTGTCATTTCAAGGCCAAGTCGATATTTGAGGCATATGGTCACACTGTTGTTGGAATTCAACTCGATTGAATTGGGCATTTTGAAACTCTTCTTATTTGGAACCGTATCCATGCTCGTGTCTTGTTTTCTTTTCTTTTTGTTCGGGGAAAACAAAGGATTAAGTGTGGGGGAGTTGTTTGTCCCATTTTTGTTGCATTTTTCGTTGATATTTTTCCTTTCTTTTTCCCCTGTTTTAGGTCTTTTCATTAGTGTTTAGTTCGTATGATGACGGAGCTTTTAATATGTGTCTGAAGAAGGTGTATAACTTGCTTGAGTTGCATTTTGGGTGCTTGACAACAAAAATAAAATAAAAAAATAAAAAAAATGGAAACTCGCAAGACAGACGGAAAGGATTCTACTCCGCTTACTTGTGGAATTTTTCACGAGTAATGAGTATTGGGAAACTACTCTACGAAAGTTGGATGACCTCCAATATTTAAACCTAGAGAATGTCGTCCTTACGTTTCAGTTTTGTTTGGAAAAAGCAAACCCCCCCTTAAAAAAAGAGGGTAAAAAAAAGAGAAGAAAATAGTCGAGTACATGAATTGCAATTCAATTCGAGCATATGTAAGTGTTGCATGGAGCTTTGATGGGAATGATTGATTTTGTGCTTATTTTGGATAGGTGGCGAGGTATTCGAGTAGTTTATATGTCGACAATGTGATCAATTATTTGAGCCATTTTATCTTTATACGTGTCCTTTCCTTAATACATTTGCAACCCCAGAAGTCCTCTTGATTTATAGTCATGACCTTTGGTTGTTTTAGAGCATAGATAGACGATAAGCAAGCTTATGTTGATGCATGATGATCGACCAATTTGAGTGTCCCAATTCTATATTCATGAAAGAAACCGAGTGAGGCATACATATATTATATTTCCGTGTTCGAGAGGTTGTCTTGTCAAATATGGAATTCGAGTTGTAATTGAGGTATGCTTGATTGGTCATTGGAAGTTTCCTCGGCTGAGTTAATTAATCTGAGGCTTGTCTTATTTGAAACTACGATCCCGAACAAAAAGAAAAGAAAAGACACGAAAACAAGCAAACGAGCATGGATAATAGTTTTAAATAAGACAAGCCTCAGATTAATTAACTCAGTCGAGGAAACTTCCAATGACCAATCAAGCATACCTCAATTACAACTCGGATGCTACATTTGACAAGACAACCTCTCGAACACTGAAATATAATATATGTATGCCTCACTCGATTTCTTTCATGAATATAGAACTGGAACGCTCAAATTGGTCGATCAACATGCATCAACATAAGCTTGCTTATCGTCTATCCATACTCTAAAACAACCAAAGGTCATGACTATAAATCAAGAGGACTTCTGGGGTTGCAAAGGTATCAAGGAAAGGACACGTATAAAGATAAAATGGCTCAAATAATTGATCACATTTTTGAGCATATAAACTACTCGAATACCTCACCACCTATCCAAAATAAGCACAAAATCAATCATTCCCATCAAAGCTCCATGCAACACACAGATATGCTCAAATTGAATTGCAATCCAAGTACTCGACTATTTTCTTCTCTCTTTTTTTACCCCTTCTTTTTAAGGGGGGGGGGGGGGGGGTTTGCTTTTTCCAAACAAAACTGAAACGTAAGGATGACATTCTTTAGGTTTAAACATTGGAGGTCATCCAAGTTTGCTCGAGTAGTTTTCCAATACTCATTACTCGTGAAAAATTCCACAAGTAAGCAGAGTAGAATCCTTTATGTCCGTCTTGCGAGTTCCCATTTTTTTTTGTTGTGAAGCACCCAAAATGCAACTCAAGCAAGTTATACACCTTCTTCAGACACATATTAAAAGCTCCGTCATCATATCAAATGCATTGTCAAACCCTAAGTAATCCAATCAAATCGGTTGACAAGAAATACAGTTTAAGGCTCAACGGGCTACTAATGAAAATATAATTCTCAAGGGTCAATGAAAAAGGCTAAACGAGCAATGTCAAAGAAATGCCTCAATCGTTTTTACAATTCACTACTTCAATCATTTCATTTCAAAACAGACTAAAAGCAAGTTCTGATCAACAACGAATCCGACCAATATATCTCAAAGAAAACAGTATAAGGCTCAAACCTCACAAGGCGAATAATGTCCAACAAAACGACACATCAAGCTCATCAAAGTATACAGGTCATGATCATCACATCTCCTCAACATCATCAACAATCATCAACAAATCTTAAAATTCACTATAATCCATACTCAGAAACACACAAATGACTCAAGAAAAGCCACTAAAATAAAATCGAAAATGAAAACATCCTAAAAGACCTAGACCTGGTCAACCATATAAGCACATGATCATGTAAAAACTCCCCCACAATTAAAACCGAACAATGTCCCCATTGTCGATCATTAGTGCTAGGAAAATTAACCCACATAATCAACCAAACACAAAAACTAAGACAGAAAAACTAAACCAAAAACGAAAATAAAGAGAAATGAAAAGATACAAACGTATAGGGCACAGTGACTAGACTAGTCACTGTGAATCTGGTGGTGTTGGTGGAGGGTGGAGGTAGTCAGGCCCCGAAAAGCGGTGGGCCTCTGACAAAGCAAATCTCTCGCCCCATTCATATTGGGGCAGCTCACTGGAATACGACTAGGGTGGGACATGAACACGATCCTGAAGTGATCTCTTCGCGTGCCCTCGCATACACACGTCCTCTGTGAGCCGCTCAATCACCCAAATATACGCACACTCTTCCACTAGCTTCACCTGCGGCTCAGGCTGAGTTTCTCGCACAGAAATGAGAGTGGATTCCCCCCAACACGGTCATGCTCGCCGTCCCCTTCTTCACATCAATAATAGTGCTAGTGGTAGCCATGAAGGGCCGGCCAAGGAGAGTGGTGTGCTGCTTCTCACTTTCTTGTATGTTCTCCATATCAAGCACAACGAAATCCATGGGGACTATCAGCTTCCCCACTCGGACGAGCACATCCTCTACAATCCCCTCTGGCTGGTAGAACGAGCGATCAGCCAGCTAAAGGCACATCCGGGTGGGCTTCAAGTCTCTAAGCCTGAGCCGACGATAAACTGAAAGTGGCATGAGGTTAATGCCCGATCCTAGATCAAGCATGCCCGAGGTCTCTTCCCCATTCCCGAAGACCATAGTGATCACAAAACCTCCGGGGTCTTTTTCTTTCTTCAGCAAGTTGTGCTGGAAGACACTTGCCACTTCGAACACGAGCACCTCTTTTACAGACGAGCCTCTGCTTATTCGCTGTCACTTTCTTGAAAAATCGTGCATAAGCCGGTATTTTCTTTAACACATCGGGAGGAGATAGGTCATCGTTGGCCTTAACCAGCAGTGCATGAAGGTCTTGAATCATCCGACGGTCCTTCTCTTTCAAAAATCGGCCTGGAAAAGGGATCCTCGGCCTGTAGGGGTTCGAGGATTTGTGAAGGGTAGGATCAGTTGGTGGTGTCACTGGGGGCTCTTCGTTCATCTCTTGCTTCCTCGGACCCTCATTCCCCTTTTTCTCCACATTGGCAACTGTCTTCTTCTCTGGCTCGGGCATCAGTACTGTAACTGCATTCACATGCTCCGGCTGACATAGCAATCTGTCTTTTTTTAGCTCCATCTCAAGGTTCCCCACTCGGATGGCTAACCGGCCTATCTGTGCTTCCAAACGTTTAATGGAATCCTCACTATTCGCACTCCGCTGCTCACTATTGGCCATGTACTGAAGAATTTTATCCAATTTTTCGTCGGAGTTTGGCGGGCTCGGTCCAACTTCTGGTGCTGGCAACCTTAACATTTGTCCCTTGTGTTGCTGCTGATGGGGGAAAAAGTTAGGCTGAGATGGCTGCTGAGATTTATTGTTAGACCAGGAAAATCTTGGGTGGTTTCTCCATCCGAGATTATAGGTATTCGAATACGGGACATTCCCGGGCTTGCTCTAATAGCCTTGCACTACATTCAGTTCATCTCCTTGCCCCCCATAGTTCAGCTCGATAACCATAGGATACACCTCAGAACTGTGTCCCTGTACTCTGCATGCTCCACAAGCATTTACGGCCATAGCCTGAATAGGCGAGGAATTTCTAGCGTTTAGTAGCCGCATCTGTTTTGTGAGCTCGGCTAACTGCTGGGCCATGGCGTTATTACCCGATCCGACCTCGTTCACTGTGGTCCTCTTCCTTCTACTGCTCTTTTGAGACAAGTTAGCACTCATCGTCTCGTAAATCGCAATCATCTCTTCGGCGGTTTTGGCTCCAATCTCCTCTTTGGCTGCATTATCCACCATGTATTGCAAGTTCTGATAGAGGGAGTCGTAGAAGCAGTTCGCTAGTAGCCCCAGAGCGAGGTTGTGGTGAGGGCACTGCCTCTGGAGGTCCTTAAAACGTTCGCAAGCCTCATGAAGAGGCTCGTGTGGCAGTTGAGCAAAGGAGACAATTTGGGACCGGATGTCTTGGGTCTTCTGATGGGAATAGTACTTCCCAACAAATTTTGAGTAGACCTCGGCCCAAGTTGTTAGAGAATCCGGGGCCAGAGTCATGAACCAAGCTTTGGCCCGGTCCTTCAACGTCTCCGGGAAGCACCGCATCCTCAATTGATCTTCGGTCAGCCCATTCAAAGCAAAAGTCTGGAGGACATTGTAAAACTCCCGGAGAAAGTGGAGTGGGTCCTCGTTGGCGAGCTCGTGGACCATCTTCAGCTCATAGTTGCGGGCGACTTTTGGTAACCGGATGCAAGAGGTGATTGGCTTGATCATAGGTTGGGCCAGGTTTCTGAGGACATTACGGGGAGCTTGTTGTTCAGCCATGTCTGAATTGCTTCCCTCGGATGAATTTGGAGAGTACTCGCCTTTTTCTTGTGATTCTAGGGTAAGCTCGTCTAGCAGCTCTCTCAGGCTCTCGTTAATTGACTTGTTGATGGGGGATAGTATACGTCCACTCCTGGTACGCATACACTTCAAACAACAAACGGTTTACGAGCACCAACAGTAAATAAGAAAAAATAAAATAAAAAAAAGAAACACCGAAAACAAGAAAAGGACAAAATCAAAGAGAAACACAAAAAAATAAGATGAATAAGCGCACAAAATATGTCCTGAACCTTCCTCGGCAACAGTGCCAATTTTGTTGTAAATATTTTTACCGGAGTAAAATCGAAAGATTCAAACACCGGGTCGTATCACAAGGAAGGTCAGCCGAAATATTGAGCACGTTTATTCACACACGAATAACAGAAATAAAAATCCTAAACATTCTAAATCATAATTGGATTGGTTTTTAATTATCGACTACTGCAAAAATTCAAATAAGCAGAGTAAATAGCAAGAGATCACGTAGAACAAGTAAGATTTACGAAGGGAGTCGGGGATATCCGTTTTGGTTCAAAATGCAATTATCAAGTAAGAGATTGTTCGGTTAAGTGATTTGAATAACTGGCACATTCAAGTACTCATTCTCAATAACTATTCGTAACAAGAGAACAAACTTAAACGACACGTCAACAAGTCATTTAACACCTAGGCAATACAATTACGAACAAGCTTAGCTTGGGCGAGCCTATTTCGACCGACTCCTCCCCTTTCAGTTCTAAGAGTCGATTAAATTAAACTAGAGGCGAATAATCAACTAGCTAATTTAGAGTAAAATCATCAACACGAATTTATCGAATTCAATTGAAACAATTGCAAGTTGAAGTGTCACCCTTCAACAATTCTCAACTCTCAAGCTAAATAATTGAATACCCTAACAAAGATTAACTCGCACAATTTGAACAATCTTGAGCCCGACAATCACAAACGAATTCAAAACATCAATCCCCTATTCACTAGCATATGAATTTAGCTACTCATATTCGAATAATCAACACAAGCAATCATCTCAATCATAGAATTGATAATCGACAATCAAGTGAAAATAAATCCTTACAATCGATAAAATTCCAGGGTTGAATTTGATAAGCAAGCTTAAATCCAAGAGAAATAGCAAAATCTGAATGCAAATCCTTGTTCTACGTGTAAAAGTATGAAAGAAAAATAGAAAAGCGAATGAAAGAGACGAGAGGATGAGAGGAAGGGTTTCGTGTTTTAATGTCGTAAGAGAATGATATCTAATCGCGATCGATCTCCTATTTATACTGGCACGACGTCACGGTGCGAGAGAGCTTCACGGGTGCGGAAGATTGTCTCTTCACAATGCGGCGGTCTGTAGCGGCGTGGCAGGGTCATCCTTCGCGGCGCGGAGAAGAAACACGTCGCGGTATGGCAGTAGTTGGCGCGGCGTGATGGGCGGCACGACGTGAAGGTCTGGGAGCGCTCCTCTGTCCAACTCGCGACACCGCCGCAGTGCGAAGAGGTGGGGTCTTCACTGCGCGGCGCGGAGCTGGGGCCTGGGAGCTTCTGTCCGAGTCGTGGCTTGGTCGCGGCGTGCTGGGTGCGAGGACCGCTGCGCGGCGGCGCTTCGCGGCGCGACGGGAGAAGTTCTGGCATGATGGTGAGCTCTGTCGTGGAGGATAAAATGCAGTTGCGTGTAGGTGGAGCAGCTGGAAGAGAGCTTGCAGCGACAGTGTCTTCTCGGCCCGGGAGGAGAGCTTTGGTGGATACTCACGCATGGTGTTGAGATAATAGGTGGTGAACGGACGCCGGCGAGGCATCTCTTGGCGGTTGGAGAGACTTCAGGGCGTGGTGCATGGGTGAGTAGCACGTTCCTTGTGTCGCTTCATGTCCCGGACTCGGTTGCGCTGTGGTGCTTACCAAAATAATTTCCTCTCCCATATCAAAACGATCACCTGCACAACACTCAAGACAACAAGAACAAAGAAAATCGAAAAAAAAAAACAAAAAAAACACAGAAAGACTCAAGATAGAGGACGACAAGGAACAAAACACAAAATGAACTAAAAATGAAATAAAAGGCCTAATATGGAGAAAAAAGAAAGGCAAAAAGACAACGAAAAATGCAACAAAAATGGGACAAACAGGTAGGGGTATATAAATAGAAGTGGAAAAATGCTTCACTCTCTCCTCGCAATCTCGCTCTATAAAAACAAATAGAAAAAATCTCAGTTTGGAAATCACTGGTCTCGTCACAGAAGTAACACTGCGAAGAGAAGGAGAACTCCCTCGTCTGCAACACAGAGTCGACCGGAATCCAACAAAGGAGAAGGTTCCAAAAGAAGACAGAGATGGTCGGGGTAAGAAGGTCGATTCAAATGGCCCCGAAGAGAAGGTTAGATCGGTCATCCAGTCGTACTTCCCCCCAAACCAAGGTCGTAGAAAATGCACCTGAATGTGTAAGTCTCCACTTCACACCGTCTAAACCGTCCTCCGAGATGAGAACCTGCTGGATCTACTCTATAACCTAGTCACTAAAACCCGCTCCAGTACCCAACACCCTCTCTAACCTATTCATATGCCACGCCCCATTAGTCTACAAGTCCTTCACTCGCAGGGAAAGAAAGTTAATGACCTGCCTAGTGCTCGAAAAAGGCCCCTCACCAAACCACCACTCGTCCCAAAAGTTAACATCTCCCTCACTCAGCGTCTAGAAGATGTGCTCTTGTGCACGCCTTCCTACCCTGGTGAGCCGCCTCCACTGTCTACTATCATGAGCTGTGGTCGTCACCGTATGAATGACAAACCTCTAGGGCAGCACTTCCCACGAAGGTATTAAGCACAAAGCGACTTTCCCTTCCTGAAGCGCCACCACATCTTATAAGAGAAGATGGTGACTACATTCGACAAACGACGGATCCTAAGGCCACTCTCGAAAAAAGGTCGGCAAACGAAATCTCACTTCACCCAGTGGACTTGTCTCCCTCTCCGGGAGCCTTTCCCATGCCCCCAAAAATAATGATTCATGATCAGATCTAACTCGTGGATAGTATATTGGGGTGGATCGAGGAGCATAAGTAGATGAAGTGAAAGAGCATTGAGGGTGCTCTTGATCAGCGCGAGCCGACCCCCAAAAGAATTATGTCTATGCGACTAGCTGGAGATCCAGTCAATCATCCTCTGTCTGACGTTTGTAAAGAACGTGCTCGTGATGGCCTTATACAGAGGGGCGCCGAGGTAAGTGCTGGGAGGTCGCCACGCACGAAGCCAGTGCACTTGTAGACCCACTACGCTGACCGATCCGAAATGGGAGAGGAGAGGATGAAGGTGCTCTTTTGCACGCTAACGAGCTAATCGGTGACCGAGCCATAATGCTTCAAAAGGTGCATAAGCTCGACCAGTCCATCATATATGCACGAGTGAGGATAATGTTGTCATTCGCATAAGCGAAATGTGAGAAAGGATGACCATAGCCACTTGTGATGTAGGTCATCCTCGAGTTATCACGGATGAAGGTGTCAAGGTAGCAAGAAAGGTAGTCTGCCGCCAGAACAAAAAGAGAAAGGGAGGGGATCCCCTTGTCGGAGGCCCCGAGAAGAAGAGAAAGTTTCGGTGAGGCTGCCATTAACCATAACCGCGAACGTGCGGTGCTCCACACACGCCTCCACAAAATTGACTCACCGAAAGGGGATGTGATATAGCAGGAAAGAGGTGGGGAGGTGATAATATTGATTTTTTCACGAATGACTTCCTCCATGTACAATTCGACCACACACTTATAGGGAAAGGCTAACATATGAGAAGTGTAGTGCCAGACAAAGCAGACGGCTTGGCGGTTGTAGAACATTTTTTTAATTTATTCCTGGTAATTTATTTCCTCTCAATCCATTAAATTGTTAGTGAAAAAATATGTATATAAATGTAAATCACGTGTATGTGCATAATTAATTATAGTGGCTAAATTTTTTATCATCATGAACTATTCATAATAAGAACAATATAAGGGACTTCGTCATTTACTTTGAGGGTTGGAGTTGCTCTATCTGGTGAACAATTAGAGTTTGATCAAGCAATTTCTTACCGAGAGTCAGCCTTTGATTATCAAATTCGCATAGATGGATTTGACATAGCACACCCGATGATGAATGAGTAACTAAATTACATTCTGGATGAGTAAGAAGGTTGTCTCTATCATGATCAAACAGGGAAGACACGAGATAGGTTTCAATGGAGGGCTTGATCGCAGCCTCGAGGTCAGGGAAAGAGTGGGGGCAGATCGGGGTCCTTGGACTCGTCGTCGAGTTTCCCAGCAGAGAAAGGGGGGAGGGAGGGTGATGAAACTGTTGTTTGTCATTTTTTGTTTTTTTTTTTTACACTTTGCTTACCTAACTTTGATTGTTTGTACACTTTGCCATTTTCGGTCACCGTCAGCCTCATAAACCAACACGTGGCTTTTGTGCCTTATTGACACGTGTTGCCGGCGGTGACCAAAAATGACAAAGTGTACTTAAAATCAAAGTTAGGTAGGCAATGTGTAAAAAGAAAAAGTTTTTTTCGGAAAGAAAATTTAAATTTCTTGATATTTTTTTTCTTTCAAAATGATAGAGTTCATTATATAACTCAACCGAGAACAAAGTTTCAATACAAAGGGGAAGATCCCAATCTAATCCTAAAAATCAAACTGAGAGGCACATCTACAGGATGACCTAGAGCCTCAAAACAACAAGAATCACAAAAACAGAGAAAGACAATGCCTAAGAAGATCCTAACCACTGCCATAAGGCCTAGCAGAAATCTCCTAAAGCTAATGAAAACTAAAACACACAACAACTGAACAAGAAGCATTAACAATACATTAACAAATGGAACTAAATTCATGCCATGCATTCAGTCATAAGCAATTGTACTTCGCTGTATCTAGAGTCACGGGTCGAAGGGGTTTGAAGATAATGATTTGTGGTGATTAGGATTTTGACGATAGTAAAACGACGAATATTGTATAGAAAGGCTATGTTTGATAGACAAATATGCTAGCTTATAGCTTATTTGGTTAACTTATAAGCTCTATGTATTTAAATAAGCTCCATTTGGTAGAACGAGCTTTCTTAAAAAGCTTGAGCTTATTTGATAAGCTTACTTTGGCAGTTTTTCAAATAAGCTCGTTGAAATTTTAATTTCAGCTAGTTTATCAGCTAATTTTACCAAACAATTTTATCATATAAGCTAGCTTTTCAGCTTATAAGTCATAAATTATAAGCTATAAGCTTGAAAATTAATGATAAGCTATAAGCTAGCTTATCATCTAGTTTTACAAATATTTAATAATATTTATATTTACTTACTTAAATTTTAATTTTATAATTGTTTAAGTTATTTTTTTTCCTATTATTATCTCGTTTGGTACGACAAACTTTTCTAAAAAGCTCGAGCTTATCTCAGTAAGCTACTTTAGATAGCTTTTCAAATAAGCGAGTTGAATTTTTTTATTTCCGCTAGCTTATCAGTTAATCTTACCAAACACACACACACACACACACACACACACACACACACACACACACACACACACACACATATATATATATATATAGCCTTACCAAAAATAGTAATAAGAAAAAATCAACTAGTATTTATTAAAAAACTCGAATTGCATAGAAATTGGTAAATTTAGGTAAAATTGGCATGACAATTTTGTAAAAGTCAAAATCTCTCATTTTTTATTAAAAAAAATATGTTTATCATAAAATCGGGAATTTCGAAATAGGCAAAATACTATAACATGTATCTTCACCTATTTGCAACAAATCATGTTCATTAAAAAAATCCGATTGCATAGAAATTGAGCCCAATTTTCAAATTGAAAAATAAAATTTACAAATTCCTTATCAATTTGCTACTACTTTCTTTAGTTCAAACTCTTTTAAAGCATAAAACCGAGTCAGATAACATAAATCTAAAATTCAAAATGTAATCGGATTGGAAGATCCCAAAAGTTTGGTTTTGTTTAATCATCTCGAATACAAACTTGAAATTGATTGCATATACTTGCACAATTTTTCCTTCCTTAAATTAAGTAATTTACAATTTTAAAATAATAAGTCTATAGATTATCAAGAAAGACGTTTTACAATCTCCTTTATTTTTTGCTGCAATCTTCATAAAAGCAGCATAAATCATATATTATATATCTTGCTAATAAATTTAATTGATTTATTTAAGCATATCTAGAATCATAATAAATTTTGAGGCGATAGACGATATACCAAAAGATCAAACAAATAATATTATGTACAATGATGTGTTTAATAATATATAAGTTACATTTTGTTTTATTTCAATACATGTGTTTTACATTTTTCCAATCATCTAATCATCTAAATCTAAATGTTTATCTTAATAAAACTAGCATGTGCATCGCACGAGAATTGTACTAGTTTATCATTTTTTTTTTCAGAACGATAGAAATTTTATAAAGACGAAAAACACGTAATTACAACTAGAATACAACTAGAATAGCCAAGCAGCCACACAGTTGAATCCATGAGGCCTACACAAAGGTAGCCTAGAAACAACTACGCTAACCCACCCATAGTAAAACAAACTGTACAGCTCCCAACAGGAAAATAACACACTCCCAACAAGAGAAAAACAACACAACTAAAAATACCAGACAGCTCCCAAAGGAGAGAACAAACAACCCAAAACACAACAACAAAAACAAACAACACTTCACGCACACACAAAACAAACGAAACTAAAAGAAACCACACCAGAAACCTTCCCTAGAAGGCAAGTCAAGCCCAACACAAGGCACCAACAGATTCCAGGTCGACCACCCAACAGAGTTGCCCGAAATCTAAGAGCCGGCTCCCAAAACTGCCCAAAGCCTAGCTGAAATTGAAATCAAGACACCCGACCCACTCCAGTAGACGAAACCTGACCCATCACCGGAAGAGCAGCAACCCTCAACCCCACACACCACCGCTGCCCCGGACTCGGCCAACACCATTAGCCAAGGTCCGACAGCGCCGGCCTCCCGTCCACCCACACCAAGATGCACAGGAACAGGGGTAAGAAACAACCACACCTCAGCCCCACCCGACCCGCGACGGAAAACGGGATCGGATAGGTCCACATCCAAGCCCTGACCCCACACCACCATCCTGCCCCAACTCGAGACCAGAAAGGACGACAACCCGCTACCTCGATCGGCTACCTGCATCTGGCAAAACCCGACTCTCGAGTAGGCGACTTCTTCCGTCGGCGTAAGATGAGAGGGGCCGTACGAAATTAGGGCTAAGTATGTGCGGCGACAGGCCATTCACCGGCAAAGGGCCTAGCTGTCTTCCGTGTAAAACACACGAGATCTTGAAGGCGAAAGGTTAGTGCTAGATTGGGGCGATTTGGGTGGTTTTTTAGAAAAGAATTTTGGCAGAGTTCTCCGCACTAGTTTATCATATAAGCTAGCTTTTCAGCTGTAAGTCATAAAATATAATCTATAAGCTAGCTTATCATCTATTAGCGAGTTTATCTACTAATTTTACCAAACATATCGTTTTTCTTGCACGGGTTAAAACTAGTACAAACAAAATATAAATATGACCATTTAATAGAGTACAAAGTAGAAGTATGGTGAATTAGCTATAGTTTCGCTGCTGAGTAAAAAAATTGTGATTAAGGAAAGAAGATTATTTTGGCATGATTGGTTTGGTTGCCTTCCTCTCCGTGTTTAGTTTTTACTGCAAGTTTTCTCATATGCCTAACTAAGAGCAGATCGGATCTAGGCAGGCAAAACCCCGTCTCTCTCTCTCTAGATATACTCAGAATCGGGTTTACGCACAAATTAACGGTTAAATAAATGCAGCTGTGAAGAAATTCCCAAGCGGTTTTGATGGGCAAATACTCGGTCATCATATATATTACAATCGCCATCGTCCTTCTCCTCCTCGTCTCCCGCTCCTCCAACAACCACCGCCACCGCCACCGCCGCCTTAAAATCCGCTCCAACTTCTCATTCACCCCACCGGTCGACCCTCACCGCATCCACGACCGCGCCGCCGCCTTCGACCCCCTCGTCGCCGAGATCGAGCGCAAGCGCGAGGACCGGGAATGGGAGCAACACTACTTCCAGTCCCGCCACCCCGAGTCGACTCATTTGGATTCGGCTCCCGGGCACGAGTCTCCACCCGAATGGGAGGATTTTATGGACGCCGAGGACTACCTGAACGACGAGGAGAAGTTCAACGTCACTGACAGACTGGTGCTTTTGTTCCCCAAGATTGATGTTGACCCGGCCGATGGGTATCTGACCCAGTCCGAGTTGACTCAGTGGAACCTGCAGCAGAGTAAAAGGGAGGTTATGCATAGGACACAGAGGGAGATGGAGGTTCATGATAAGAACAAGGATGGGTTTATCTCTTTTGCGGAGTATGACCCTCCAAGCTGGGCTAAGAATTCTGGTGACTATTCAGCGATCAACTATTTTTTTTTTTTGGTTTTATTTTTAAATCGGAGTATATTTTTGTGAATTTGGAATCAACGTGCTTGGGGTTCTATTAAGTATTTATGGTTCATAATGACAAGGTGTTGAACTATTGTTTGGTATTTCTAATCCTATAGTTCTTTTAGCCTTGATTTAGTCTTGTTTTTGGGATATTGGTGCTGTTTTTCACGATCATGGGCTTAAAATTTGGGCCGACGTTCTCCTGGAAATTCCTTCAAATAAACACAATCATTTTTATTTTTTTTACCCTTATCAAGCAGAAAATTGAAGTTTTTAAATACCTTAGTTGCCAATGCTCGAGTTGGATCGTTTGGATAATATGTTAGAGGCCTTTCCTTGCATGTTTGAGTATTTGAAGTTTGATAACTAGTAGAAAGCTATCAATAAGCATGTTTCGATGAAATATTGTATCTTGTAAGGAAGTGTTCATTTCAGAATCACCATTATTGACACGTAATGCAATACACAATTCTTAATGTTTTTTTCTCCAGATAGTGAATCATTTGGATATGATATGGGCTGGTGGAAAGAAGAGCATTTTAATGCATCCGATGCAGATGGAGATGGTTTTTTGAATATTACAGAGTTCAACGAGTAAGACCCTGAGACCAAGCATGCTTCTTTGCATATAGTGTTCTCTTACCATTTACTAATCTAGTATTTATTTATTTATTTTTTTTTCTTATTATAGTTTTCTGCATCCAGCTGATACCAACAGCCCCAAGTTGCTTCACTGGTTGTGCAAGGAAGAGATAAGGTGTTGTACATATATCATATTTTTATTTGCTGCATGTAAATTAAGGACTTCGCAACTACAATAGCTTCCTGGGAGCATAATCCTTTGAAGAAAATCAACAAGTACTTTGCAAGATTATGGTTATTTCATCAGCTCTGTCTGACAGTTAGCCTCCAATTGCTTGCTAAGTACCATGGACCTAGAGCAATCCTTATTCAACCAAGATTCTTATTAAGATGTTTGATTCAAAGAATCTGAACACTGAGCTTTAATTCTATGGTTAACTGAGTCATTTTGAAGACCGGTTGTTGCTACAGCTTTCACGGTGTTGTTGTGGTCATCACTGAACTATATGATGAATGTTATGTTTTTTCTCTTTTGTCCCACATCGGAAGTGGGATGAGAGAGGAGAGGAGTTTTCCCCTATATAAGAAAGTGCTACTTCTTATGTAAAATCATCCCACAGAGTTATTGTGTTAACAGTTAATCTCTGGTTTAAAATCCCTTAGGGTGAGAGTTAAGGTTAATGGATAGAAAATTCTGTGGGGTAATTTTGGGTATAAGTGAGTGTAGAAAAATTGTGTAATTTTTACATAGTGGATTTTCTACGGCCTTGTTGCCCTGGTGGTTTTTCCCTCTTCGTTAACGGAGGATTTTCCACGTTAAACTTTGTGTTCTCCAGTTTTATTATTTCCAGCGGATCTTGGGCGGAATTTTGGTGTGGTCGGAATTTCCAACAAGTGGTATCAAGAGCGAGGTTAGCCTAGTTGGTATTCTGAGTATGCTCTGTGGTTGCAGTTTTGTCTGATCTTCCACATCAGAAAAGATACCAAAGAGGTCTGTTCGTGCGGTGGAGCTAGTGACGGGTGGAGCTTGTGTGCAGAGGAGTTTTTTGGGCAGTGGGGAATAATTACTGTGTAAGTAGGTTTTGTCTAGGAGACTGGTTTTTTAAGTGGGACCGTTGTGACCCCACCAGCCTTTCCTAGGAGCTTACTTAGAAGGGTAATTCTTTATGGGCAGGTCGCTACCCTCCCTGAGAATTTATCTGATCAGTACTATTCAAGGTTGCTGCTCGGTTTTTCTGCAAAGTTAGTGTTCACTAATTTACGAAGATGTCTGGAAATAAGATATCGAATCTGGCGAGATTTGATGTGGAGAAATTCGACGGAAAAATCAACTTTGGCTTGTGGCAAGTGCAAGTGAAGGACGTGCTGATTCAGTCGGGGTTACACAAAGCTTTGAAAGGCTCGGAAATTCCCAAAGGCAGTGCTACCAGCAGCACTGAAGAAAAAGCTGGTGTGAGCAAATCTGGAATGAGCGATGAAGATTGGGAGGAACTGGATTTGAGAGCGGCAAGCGCGATACGACTGTGTCTGGCCAAGAATGTTCTTGCTAATGTGCATGGAATTTCGACGGCAAAAGCATTATGGGACAAGCTTGAGGAGTTGTATCAGGCTAAAGGCGTCTCAAATCGGGTGTATCTGAAGGAGCAGTTTCACACACTGCGAATGACTGAAGGTCAAAGCATCTCAGACCACTTAAGCATTCTCAATGGGATCGTCTCGGAGCTGGAATCCATTGGAGTGAAGATTGATGATGAGAATCAGGCGTTGAGACTCATCTGGTCTCTTCCAACTTCTTATGAACACATGAAGCCGATCTTGATTCATGGGAAGAAGAAAATTGTATTTTCTGAAGTCACTGGTAAACTTCTTGCGGAAGAGAGAAGGCTAGATGGTGGACGAAACAATTCACCGGAAGGTCAAGTCATGCTCGTCGGTGACGGAAAGAAGAGGAACTCCAGGAAGAAGCAAGTTGTGATTTGCTGGACATGTGGACAATCTGGGCACGTGAAAAGAAATTGTTCGAAATAAGGAGCAGGTTCGAAAAAAAGCTCCAAGTCGGTAAGTGGAGATACCCAAGAAGCTAATTTTGTCTCTCTCTCCATGGATGAATTTTGCTAAGAGAGAAAGAGGAGTCCTTATGACATGTCGCTAAGTGTGATGAAAGAGGACGTGTTACAATTAGCGAGTCCACAGTTTACACATGGGCATTGGTTTGGCGGTGATGCAAGGTGTGTGGTGAAAAAAAGCGTGTCGAGGGCTGATGAACTTTCAGGAAAGCCAAACGTGGAAGTTGCACCATAGATTTCAGCAAAGTTATTTCGACATGGGCCGAAGAAATGCTTGGATGCGAGTCCGAGTGGATATGCTTTATGGTGGAGCATGATAGCGAAAGCTATGAAAAATTTCATCAAAGTGAATAGTGGCTGTCAAATGGGTCAAAATCGCAAGGTGGAGTTTGTTATGTTTTTGCTCTTTTGTCCCACATCGGAAGTGGGATGAGAGAGGAGAGGAGTTTTCCCCTATATAAGAAAGTGCTACTTCTTATGTAAAATCATCCCACAGAGTTATTGTGTTAACAGTTAATCTCTGGTTTAAAATCCCTTAGGGTGAGAGTTAAGGTTAACGGATAGAAAATTCTGTGGGGTAATTTTGGGTACAAGTGAGTGTAGAAAAATTGTGTAATTTTTACATAGTGGATTTTCTACGGCCTTGTTGCCCTGGTGGTTTTTCCCTCTTCGTTAACGGAGGTTTTCCACGTTAAACTTTGTGTTCTCCAGTTTTATTATTTCCAGCGGATCTTGGGCGGAGTTTTGGTGTGGTCGGAATTTCCAACAATGAAAACTCTCTACAGCATCCTTCATCCCCTTTCTACCCCAAATAAAAATAAAGTAAAATAAAATAAATATTACGTACTCCTTATGGCAGCACCTATTGCTTTGTACTGAGTTTTGTTCTCTTATACCCAAGGATATTATATTTTATAGTATATTGTTGATAACAAAATCTAGAGCTACATTTTGCGGCCATCCATGTTAATTTATATTTGGTCGAATCATGGTTCCGTCTTTGGAAATTATGCCTTTGCCAAAATAATAATATTCCTCTTGTAACTGTCATGAGATTTTTAGATCTTTTTGCATTAAGATCATTTTTTTTTTAATAATCTTTAATTATCCATTTTGAGACTAGAATACCATAAACTTGAATCATATAGGAGAACTTGTGGGACCAATATCCACATGAATAAGAGGACCAAAATTGCTACCATGGGTACTGACATGATGGAAAAAGATGGCTCCATATAGTTCTAGGGCCGATTTCATAGTTTACATTTATTCTAAACTGTTATCCTCCAAGTAATTTTTTTTTTTTGTTCTTCTTTTTGGCACTTTGACATATCAAATTAGTTATGGATTAAGATCTCTTGTTCATGTCTGAACCTTCCTTGCTAGAAGTTGCTTTGATGTATTGTGGCTGCTCATGGAATGTTCATCATTCATATTATTGTTTTGGAGGAATTGTGATGCATATATACTGATTACTAATACTGATTCAATTTGACTATAAATTGAGTCATTGGTGACAGTTGAAAAAATTAGCCTCAAACGTGATATATCTTGTAAAGATTGAAAGTATATTTTGAAAGAACACATTTTTTGTTTTGTTCTGAAACTTGATGAAGAATATTCGGTATTCAATGCCCCTTTTTCTTTTTCTGTCAACTTCCTGAAGTATTGACTTCATCAAATAGCACTGCTACGTAATTTCAGAAATTGGTGTACTATCGACAAATTAACTTATGCTAACACAGAGGAAGTTGTGCTTTGTCGTCCACTGTCCCACATTGAACTTTTGCCTTTTAACCATTGTTTGCGAATTCTGACAAAATTTGGTTTTGCTTAGAGATGTTTGGGAAATATGTATTTAGAAATGATTCTGGGCAGCAGCAACCTGTTTATAGCCTTTCTTGATTGACGAACTTTTGGTGTCTTGTCAATGTACTGCAAGCTTCCTAAAGATAACTGCAAGATCTGTTGTTTTGTCAGTTTTGATGAGATATTACTTGATCCACAGTGAAATACATGCTTTTGGTATCTACATGAAGAAAGATAATTAGGCCTGTCTAGTTAGTGGTTCCATGTTCATACATCTTGTGTTTGTGGATGTCAAAGTTAGAGCTTTTGTGCCTATTGTGTATAGTGAATAATTTGGATCTTTCAAGAATGGCTCAAGTTGCGGGATGAGATAAAATGAGATCGGTGTCTTCTCCGCCTTCAATCCAGAAATTCATGCTTTGTATTAGTGCGCGGCTTCGTATGTATTTGTTGTTGAAAGTGAGCATAACAGAACTTTGCATCTTGAGTTGAGGTTAAATAATACAGTATTGGATATCTATAGACATCAGTATAATCATTTCAAGAGCTTTTGATTCTTTCCATTTACTTTTTACAGTGTAATGGTCAAAACTGTCAATGCTTCTATATTATACTGAAGTAATGGCTGCTATATTGCTATTTAGATTTTGTAAACATCACTTTAAGTGTAATCTATCCTAATTATCATATGCAATTCAACAAATGTATTTGTTTGCTCTGCAGAGAGAGAGATAGTAACAAAGATGGCAAGGTTGACTTCCATGAGTTTTTCCATGGACTCTTTGACTTGGTCAGAAATTATGATGAAGTGGATCACAACTCTTCACATGGGTTTGATGAGTCAGTCGAGGCCCCTGCTAAAACGTTGTTCAACCAGCTGGATAAGGATGGGGATGGGTAATCAATGAAAATTTTTAGTTGATTTGGGATATCTTATGCGAAGAACATGAAACTTATACAATCAATGTTGCAGATTTTTATCGGATGTGGAATTGTTACCGATTATCGAGAAAATCCATCCGTCTGAGCAGTATTATGCTAAACAGCAGATGGAGTACATCATGGAGCAGGTATTTATTTTCCCTAATAATAAAAGATTGTCTGTCTGGTAAAAAATTATTTAAGTGCAATGATAAGGGATTCATTTTTGATTTTACTGTGTACACATTTTGATGAGATTATATTTAAAAAGGGTGTCTGAGAAAACCAACTAAATATCTTGAAGTTAAGATATGATATGGAAGCCATAATGGTGGGGCAGAACTTGGGAACTTAATTGAAGATATTAATTTTGTTTTTGTTTGTGGTTTGACTTCAAAGATAGTTCAGAGGCCTGTAGTTTGCCTGAATAGATGTTTCACTTCAGTTTCCTACACTTTTACGTTTACCTGATCAATACAATTTTTTGAGGAAACTCAGTTATTACCGCACCATGGTTAACTGTCTCGATTGATATGCAGTGGTTAAGTTAACAGTTACAGCAAAAACTAGAAAGTTGAGTTCCGCATTTTGTAGGCTGATGTCGATAAGGATGGGCGGCTGACCTTGACGGAGATGATCGACAACCCATATGTTTTTTATAGTGCCGTATTTGACGAGGATGAAGAAGATGATTTTGACCATGATGAATTCCGCTAGATTCATCTAATGTTATTAGGTTCGAAAGCTTGTGCTTCGTTCAAAATTATAATATGCTTATTATTATGAAAATAATTTTCACATTTAGTTTTATTCACACACACAACACACTAATTAATAAATAAATAATGAAAAAGGACAGGCATCTAAATTACTAATGCCACACATTTCTTTTTATTTTACGAAGTGCAGGTATTTTTTTTTAAAAAAAAAAACTCACCTTTGAAAGTGGTGTTCGTAGTCATAACTAGGGCTGCAAAAGAGTCAAATCGAGTCGAGCATGATTGATTTTTTTTTTTAGCTGCTTGAGCTTGTTGAGCTCGATTTATGAGGCTCGAGCACGACTCGATAAAAAATTACAATAGCTCGAGCTCAACTCGAGCTGGACTCGAAATCAAATATTTGTGCTCGGATCGAGTTTGGCTAGAAAATTTTTAAGTGGAAAAGTAAAATTATCATGTATCTTGTGCCGCTCGACAATGCAAAATATGGGCTGGAGCTCGACTCGAGTTCGGTCAAACTCAAGTTTGAGTCAAGCTTTGACTCGAGCCGCTCGGTTCGTTTGCAGACCAAGTCATAAGTCATAGCTTAAGATGTATGCATTTGTAACTGTTTAAAAGAATATTGGGTTTTCGCGTAACAGAGTTTGGTGTTAGTAAAGCTCTCACAAATTTTTTTGTTGGTGCCTGCTGTATGATATGTAAGTAGCTGTTTGTCAACAAATGAGATGTGTGTAAAGAATTCATTTGGATTGGTTATGTTTTTCTTTATTGCAGGTTGTGTTGGCTCTCCGTAGCTTTCCAGATGGTGAATACTTTTGGCAGTTTTTGTTGGCGATGAGATTTTACCATTCGTCTTTTGTATTTCCTTTTCTGATTCTGAGTCTGTTATTTTAATTTTCACCACTGTAACTTTAATTTAGCATTTTTTTTTTGGTTGAGTTTAAATTTAATAAAACTCATGACATGGGTGGGTTATACGTCCCTTTCACGAATGCTTCCAATAGAAATAGGTGAGTTGACAACTATAATGTACTTGGCTCCTCTTTAATCCTGTGAGATAGTAGTACTTTGACTCGTGAACGAAAAAAAAAATGTTCACCCTGCTACAAACATGATTTAATTTTTTCACTGTTAATTAATAAGTTATTTTTTTTTTTTTTTTATCGTACAAAGTGTAAATTAAATTATGCGATGAATTATGCGACAGACAACAGTGATGCCAACTGATAATGTGTCAAATATTTGTGCGATGAACGGCAAGTGAAGATAATTGATAAAGTACAAAACAAATTATGAAATAAATTATGTGACTTTAGTGATAAAGTTCAAAACATTTATGCGATAAATTATGTACATACATACTAATATAATTGATAAAGTGCGAAACATATTATGCGATAGACAGATGAAGATAGATAAAGTGCGAAACTATTAGGCGATAAACTATGCGAGTGGATCAGACACAACACACATGCTTAACCGAGCTGCGGGACAACGCGATTAAAAGAGGGGAGGACGAGGTGTCATCAATCAAAACAACTACCTACTCTCAACACACAGAGGAGGGCACATTGGAGAGGCTTTTGGCTCAGATTCGCGACCTACAAGCAAAGGTCGAAGGAAAAAGAGGAACCAATGCAAGGGGGTCACCTTTTTTTTTTGTTTTTTTTTTTTACGGGAGATCATGGATGTCAACCTACCTCAGAAGTTTAGGGAGCTCAATCTAGTGTACGATAGGTCAATGCATCCGTCAAGACACCTTAGGAGTTTTGAGACATGGCTATGCTGCATAGGTACAACGGCTCAATTTCGTATACAACTTTCTTGGCTACGTTACGAAGAACTTCTCAGGATTGGTTTCATCAACTTCCACCAGGATCTATTTATGATTTTGAAACATTTAAATCTAGTTCTATTGACTAGTTCACAAGCACAAAGACACATTAGAAGACCTACTTGAATTTGATAGAAATGCAACAGAAAGAAAATGAGACACTGAGGGACTATGTAGCTCGATACACGAGAGCCTGTGTAGATGTGCCCTCAATATATGAGGAGATCAAAGCAGAGTTTAACGTAGGGATTAAGACCAGGACCGTATAAAAATTCTTTTTCTATGCAACCTAGGAGGACTTTGATGAGGTGTTGGAGAGGTGTGCTAAGTACATGAACATAGAAGAATAAGAAGCCAACTTTTTGCAGTCTTCAAAACCAACTAAAAGGGAGAAGCTGCGAGAGGAGAAAAAAGAGAAAAAACACAGCCCGCATAGTGACAAGAAGGATGGTCAGAGGTATGAGAAGTACACACCGTTGTCAGCGGCATTCTAGCCGTCGATAGGGGATAGACAAGAGAAGAGAATAACTTGACAGCGAGAGCTTGCTCTCTCCCATCAAGCTAGTTAGGCGAGAGTGTTGGAGGTGGTGGAAAGAAATGTACATGAAAGATAGATAGAGAGAGAGAGAGAGAGAGAGAGAGAGAGAGAAAGAGAGAGAGAGAGAGGTAAGAGTCGCAGAAAAGAAAGGAACAAAAGACCTAGGTCGTCCGCTGAGAGAGACGCGCTCCTGCCAAAAAAGAAAGTGCTTTATATGATTTTGGGTGGACGAATAGATGAAAACTCTAATAGAGTAAGAAAAGCTTATGCCAGGAGCCCAAAGTTGGAGGTAAATCAGGTCGTTATGAAAGAACTTGTGATAATTTTTAGACCTACTAACACACAGTGATTCAAAGCCCGCATAACGATGCAATGGCAGTGTCAGTAGAGGTCGCTGGATACGAGGGCCAACGACTCTTCATCGACAAAGGGAGCTTAGTGGATGTCATTTTCTACAATTAATTCAAGCAAATAGAGATAGATGTAAAACTAAAGGCGATGAACGCAACTCTTTATGGATTCAATGTCTTAGATTAACATATTGGCCGATATTGTGTGCAAACTCTGATGGAATAATAATTATTTCCACCACCAGAACATAAGTTAACGACACATTGACCTCTACACAAGTGATAAATCGTAATGACCTAAACTGGTAGGCCATTTCCCACTTATCGGGGGACATTTTCTTACGTACATACCTCTGATGCGGTAATTGTTGTAACACAAATTATTATTTTTACCGAGTACCAAATCGAATGATTCGTTCCCCGGATCGATCTCTCGAGGAATGCGGTTTGCAATCTAGCATTGGTATTGATAACATATAAAAGGAAAATAAATCCTAAACATTCTAATCAAGATAGGGTATGAAGAATTATTAACTAAGAAATAATCTAAAACATAAATCTACCTAGAAATATAAATGAAACAATGATAAAGAGGCTAGGGAATCATGGATAATTAATTCAAGTTTGAAGCGTAAAGCAGGATAATTAATCATTCGGTTCAAGATTGATACTTTTACTGAAACATCTAGCAGTTCGCTCCCAGTAACTCTTTATAACAAGGAATTGAACATAGACGAATAAGTTCGAGGATACAACACCGGCCAATAATCTAATCCCAATAACTCTTCGTAACAAGGGAAGGGACATCGACAAGCGTGTACTTCAATCGAAACCTATAGATTATTTAGTTACGAAATCATCAACCTCATGTGAGCCTAAGTCTACGACTTCTCCCCTTTCGTTTCTAAAAGTCGCTTATTCAATTAGAAGGTGTTTAATCAACTAACCATTTAGAATCATCAAAGCCTTAATTCGACAAATTAACACTCAATTGTCACTAATGGCAAGATCGAAGTGTCACTCTTCGATTATATCAATCAATCGAACAAGAATTCAACAATTCCGAATTAAATCAACTCACACAAGAATGAACAAATCAAGCCCGACAAATACACGTTAAACAAGAACAATCATTCCTTATCTCTAGCAATCGAATTTAGCTACGTATAATGAATTCAACACAAAGCACCATATCAACACATATCATTAATCCCATAGATTAAACGACAATTAATGCTTACGATTAATATAGAAGCCAATGTCAAATCCAAAGTACAAGCAAACCCAAAACAAGAAAACAAACCTTGGAGTGTCACTCTCCAAGACCAATCCATGATAAAGATTCAAATGTTTAAGGGTGAAAAATTGATAAAGATGAGTTTTGAGGTGTTTTTTCGGTGTTGGGAACGATTCCAAATGAAAGGCCTTCGAAAAATCAAGCAAAAACCGAGATTTATAAAACTTGGTCGAGCAGGGGTTAGCGCCGCTAAGGTCTAGGCTGCGCCACTTCGCGTTTTGGGCTCGCTTGAGCTCGTTCGAACTCGAAATTGAGTGTCGCTTTTTCCTACACGTCGCTAACGAACCCCTCTATTCAATTGTACTCTTGAAACCAATTTATACTGAAGGTAAAATTCGCCGAAAGCTCCCGACCTACACACCAAAAACGACAAAATACAAAAAAGACCGAAAAAACAAACAAAAGACACCTATAGACTCAAAATGAACGAAACCACATAATAAAACACGAAAGAGACTAAAAACGAAAGAAACAACCTAAAACGGGGGAAAAGGAAAAGCAAAACGAGCACGAAAAATACAACAGAAATGGAAAAAACAACCCCCCACACTTAAACATTTGTTCGTCTCGAACAAAAATAAAAGAAAATGAAAAGACACGAAACTAAACACCAAGCATGGACAACAGTCATTAACAAAATAGCTTCAACATGTTCAACTTCATCAACGAGCATTCAAATGACACATACGAACATTACACAACTACATGCTTGATCTCTATTCTTCGACTTGGTGTTCTCTCAAGTATGAGAATATATATATGTGCCTCACTCGAATTCTTATACAGATAAAGATAGGTGCACTCAAATTGGTCGATAACAAGTACAATCATATGCTTGCCCATTGTCTACCTTCTAGTCTAAATCAATCAAAATCGAAGCTAGTGCATCAAAAGGTTTTTCCGGGTTGTAACGTAGGCTCTTTGGATAGGTAAGATAAATGTAGGCTAAGTGGCTCGAATTCATTACATAACTCAAACACCTTACCCCAAGAATCATACACTCAACCAGTTGCTCAAACAAACCGAATCCTCCCCTACACTTCTCTTGAAACCACATGTTTCACCCATTTTATTTTTTTTTTCTTTTTTTTTTTTTTGTAAATCTTATTGGGCATTTTATAATCCATTAGGCTACATTTTTTTTTTTATTTATTTTTTTAAATAAAGAACATAAACACAACTCTAACAAACAACTCCAACAATCATCCCCTCCAATTCTTAACCCCCAACTCCAACAACGTCATCATCACGAGGTCATCAACAAAAATCAAACAAGACTCAAAAGGGGAGACTAGGGAATAATTTATAGAGAAAGAAAAGGACAGAATACAATAAACGCCTTAATCATATACACAGTTCACAATTCTAATCAAAATATTTCAACGCAGACTCAGGGCAAGTTCTAATCAAACAAGAGCACGACCAATATCTCTCAAGAAACAAATAAGGCTCAAACCTCACTAGGTAGATATATGTGTGCCAATCAAAGTAATCAACCAAGCATTTCATCACGCTATATATGCCGCATATGACCAACATCACAACTCATCGAATTCATCAAACAAGTCTTAACTAATCTTAAAATTTACAAAGTCCATATTACAAAAAAAAAAAAAAAAAACAACAAAAACCTAAAACTAGACCGGTCCACCACATAAGCATGCAAAATCCAATTAACTCCCACACTTGAAATGAGGCAATGACCTCATTGCTTCAACACAAAACATGAAGTAAAATAATAGGACCTTGCAATTTCATATAACGAACCAATACTAGCAACTACCACAAGAACACAAGACTCAAAATAAAGGACAGAAGGAGAGAAACAACTCAATAGGGTAAAAAAAATTGAAAAGGGTGTGCAAACCGAAATGCCTCGAGGAGAATAAGCATCCACGCGCAAGCCACTCGCCCACGCTCCTCTCAGAACTTTGATACTCCTCCTGCTCAAGCTCGCAAAACTCGCACCTGCCAAGAAAACACAGAACTCCAAACTCCAATTATTAAAAGATAAAACTAGAAAAATAAAAGGAAAATATCTAGGAAAGCAGCAAATCACTTAAGTTGACTCCCAAGAAGCTCTTGTTTAATGTCATTAGCTTGACGAAACCTGTGGAGAACTCAACCGGGATCCATTAAGAAATGGCGGTCATGCCACGCCTTTGTATTTTCGAGAAGTGGTAGCTCAAGAAGTATGGAAAGAAAGCGGGAATGGTGGATCCGGGTGGCCATGTTCTGAATGAAACGGGTACGGTTGCGAGCAATCCCCCATTCTAGACGCAGAGCTTTTCCCACCCGAGCTTTGTCATCAATCTACAGAACTATTAGCACATCTGTGGAGCAAGTCGAACTGAATCCTCCCCACTTCGTAACATAGTGCAACGACCTCGAAGAAGGATGCTCTAACTCGGATGTGAGGAAAGAGACTTGAGAATCAAGCCCGTGGATCTCCTCCTCTAAAATAACATCAACATCTCGTTGGAGCTCATCATCTTCTTCTTTGGCCTCACACATTTGCTTCATCATACGGGCTTGAGTATCAAGCATAAGGTGGGGGTCGGCGACTTATGTCTCGATTGAGTCGATATGTGCTGTAAGAATATCCACTTTTGTGCTCAGTCGAGCACATCTGAGCTCAATCTTCTCATCTCGAGCGGTCTGGGCAGATATGCGAGCAAGAATGAGGTCAAGTTTTTCATCGTATGTCAATGCAGCCTCCCGAGGTTCATTCCTATGTGTAGATTCGCCTTGAGCGGTGGGATCGGGAAAGACATTGGTAACTCGATCCTCTAAGGCTTGTACGCACTCCACTAGGTGCTCGATTCTGGACTCCAGATTGCTCATACGGGTCGCTTGGGATCCAAAAGAGCAGAGCCTGGTCGAGCTTAGCATTATACTATGAAGTATCCTCGAGAGATTCATATGACTACTCAACAGGCCCGGAACCCAACTGCTGCTCGTAAGGATGTGACCAAGTCTGGCCATAGTCCCAAGAATCGTGGTATGGAGGTGACTGATTCAGACGGGCACACCGGGTTGCGGTTTTTTTTCCTGAGCTAACTGGGATGATGCAAATGCATAGACACGACCGAGCTTCTCGTTGAACTCGTGGGACTCATAAGACTGCTCGACCGGGAAAGGGTCCCAATACTGCTCGGAAGAGTATAAATATGACTGGCTATGATACCCAGCGTGATAGCTCTGCTCGTTAACCTAATATTGGGTGTGTGGAAAAGGGAAAGCACGATCGAAATTCATAATACCTGCACACCAAAACAGAACAACCACACGTAGCCACGAAAAGAGAGAAAAATGAAAACAAAAAAAAAAAGAGAAACAAATATGCACAAAAGAAAGAACGTAAACACGAAAAATACAAAAAAAAAGAGAAACACAAAAAATAACACCAATACCAAAATCAAATATCATACTTACCTTCCCCGAAAACGACGCCAAATTTGTTGTAGCACAAATTATTATTTTTACCGAGTACCGAATCGAATGATTCGTTTCTCGGGTTGATCTCTCGAGGAAGGCGGTTCGGAATCTAGCGTTGATATTGATAACATATAAACGGAAATAAATCCTAAACATTCTAATCAAGATAGGGTATGAAGAATTATTAACTAAGAAATAATCTAAAACATAAATATACCTAGAAATATGAATGAAACAGTGATAAAGAGACTAGAGAATCGGGGATAATTAATTCAAGTTCGCAGCGTAAAGCCGGACAATTAATAATTCGGTTCAAGATTGATACTCTCACTTAAACATCTAACAGTTTGATCCTAGTAACTCTTCATAACAAGAGATTGAACATAGACAAGTAAGTTCGAGGATACAACACCGACCAATAATCCAATCCCAATAACTCTTCGTAACAAGAAAAGGGACATCGACAAGCGTGTACTTCAATCCAAACCTATAGATTATTCAGTTACGAAATCATCTACCTCATGCGAGCCTAAGTTTAAGACTTCTCTCCTTTCGGTTCTAAAAGTCGCTTATTCAATTAGAAGGTGTTTAATCAACTAACCGTTTAGAATCATCAGAGCCCTAATTCAAAAAATTAACATTCAATTGTCACCAATGGCAAGATCGAAGTGTCATTCTTCAATTATATCAATCAATCAAACAAGAATTCAACAATTCCTAATTAAATCAACTCACACAAGAATGAACAAATCAAGCCCGACAAATACACGTTAAACAAGAACAATCATTCCATATCCCTTGCAATCGAATTTAGCTGCGCATAATGAATTCAACACAAAGCACCATATCAACACATATCATCAATCCCATAGATTAAATGACAATTAATGCTTACGATTAATCTAGAAGCCAAGGTCAAATCCAAAGTACAAGCAAACCCAAAAACAAGAAAACAAACCTTGGAGTGTCACTCTCCAAGATCAATCCATGATAAAGATTCAAGTGTTTAAGGGTGAAAAACTGATAAAGATGAGTTTTGAGGTGTTCTTTTCGGTGCTAGGAACAAGTCCCAATGAAGGCCTTCAAAAAATCGAGCAAAAACCGAGATTTATAAAATCTGGTCGCGCAGGGGTTAGCGTCGCTAAGGTCTGGGCTGCGCCACTTCGCGTTTTGGGCTCGTTCGAACTCGAAATTGAGTGTCGTTTTTTCCTACGCGTCACTAACGAATCCCTCTATTCAGTTGTGCTCTTGAAACCAATTTTTACTGAAGAAAAAATTCGCCCAAAGCTCCCGACAAAACACAAAAAAGACCGAAAAAACAAACAAAAAGTACTTAAAGACTCAAAATGAATGAAACCACGTAATAAAACACGAAAGAGACTAAAAACGGAAGAAAACAACCTAAAACGGGGGAAAAAGAAAAGCAAAACGAGCACAAAAAATGCAACAAAAATATGACAAACTGTAACTTAGAATATAACATATGTAAATCCCAGTAGGGTTCCCACATTTTCTGCTGAATAGTAGGAATGCTGCTTGAAATACTGAGGCTCGACTCCTCAAGTTACACATAATTAAATAAAATATGCTAAGTGTAAGGCCCAGTTCGTTTATAAATTATTTGGGATTATTTATTATATTTATTATTACATTAGTATTATTATTGTTATTATTATATGTCCTTTTTAACTAATTGTCTAAATTGTTTATTATTATTATTATAATTATTACTACATATATATTATTTATTATTTTTATTGATATGATTAATTGTTTAAATTGATTCCTTGCTTATAAATATGTAAATATATAAGGTGTGTAGTATAAATATATTTTATCGTTATTTTTTTTATCAATCGTGCGATCGTAACAGAACCTGCACCCGTGTGCCCGAAGCTCGACCCGAATGTTACTTATTTTATCTAGAATCGATTTTATTCCCGATCTAGTTTAATTGTATTTTCGGCCCTTCTAAAACTCTTCAAATTGGCCCATTCGAGCTTGCATTATCGGACCAAATACCTTAGTCCAAGCCTAATGACCGACCAATAGTTGCGTAAACCTATTTCTTCCTTCTGAAGATCAAGCAGAACGGACACTAACACTCTTTTCTTCACAGGCGCAGACACCGCTCTCTCCAAACTCTCGTTAATCACCCCCATCGCTATCTCATCTCTCTCGATCGCAACAGGAAAAAAAAGGGGGGGGGGGAAGAAAGAAGATCGTTGCTATCCACCCTTCCCATCCCCATAAAAACCGATCACCACCATCATTTTCCCGTCGCTGTCATCATCACGACCAACACATTCCGCCATCGCAGGACACACGTCGTTCGTCGCCGGGAAGCCGCGAGCTCCGACGACCGAAGGACGCCTCTGCAAACAGCCGCATGTCCCACACGAAATTCCCATCCTCGATCGCTGTTTGTTGTCCCAGTCACATCGCCATCGCCAGAAAAGAGACCCCACGTCTTAGTCGGGGTCTTCACTGATCAGGAAGTCACGTGCAGCAACCCGCCGGCATGTTCTGTTCATTATCCTCGAGGTCGCGAACCTGCAACTTTCGGCCATCACCACCAGTTGTTCTGTCGCGAGACCCTTCCCAGAAATCATACCAGCACCGAGCTCGCGATCAGGACCAGCAGGCCCACGCGCCGTGAACCAGCAGTCGACCCCACGAGCAGCTTTGGACATCCCACGTGGACTGGTTAGACCCCGTTCAACGCTGCCCAAGCGCCGCTGATTACAGGCAAGCCACCATGTACTCCCGTCGGCGAGCCAAATGTAGTTGTCGAGCCCCGACGTGTTCCCACAAGCGTGATTCAGCTTGGTTTCGGCCTCCGTTTCGTTTCGCGTGTTATCTCGAGAATGGTATCAGGGCCCGAAACTCTTTTTAGTTCATGTGTTAATATGATTTATGATGATCCTTGTTATAAATTCCATGGTAGAATTTATATATATGTGATGTATATGTTGTCTTGACTCGTGCATGCCGAGTAGGAATCAAGCACAATGATTGTGATGTTTTTCTTGGAAATGTGTATGAAGTGTTGCTCATAAGGTGCATAAGATGTTGGGATTTAGTTGTTGTAGGTTCTTTGTCAAAAGCCCTGACTATTCACGTAAACGTTGTTTCTGTTATACTACTTTAATGGCCCTCGTAAACCTATTTTCTGAAGTCGAAACCTTCATATGAAATATAGCTTATTCTGTTGTCTTTAAGCGAGCTCTGGAATCATGTGATTTTGACTTGAATCGAATAAATTATGATTTTTATAAAATTGTCGCGCAAGCAGTTTTTAACAAAACCCGGCAGCACGTACTTATTTCATGTCTGATCTGTTTATGGTGTTTTACTGTGCTCAAACGAATTTGTGGTCTTCATGAAAATGTTATAGATGTTTCCTAGATTTCCATACATATATAGTTCAAGTCGAGGTGATGTCTGTAGTAAGAGATAAGCCTGTTTTTCTGAACCCATGCATGTGCTGTTTTTCAGATTTTTGGGCTGAAACATGTTCTATATGTATGTCGATTTATCTCCTGTTGAACGACTTTATTTGCAACTGATGTCTTCATGAACGTTATAAGTCTTTTTCTTAGCTTTCTAATGAGGTAGGATGTAGGTTGATAGGGGCTATGTAGCATGAGTTGGAGTCATTTTATTGAAGTGCTGTTTGTAGCATGAACTTGTTTCTGACAGATTTCATGAACTGCATCTTTTGTGTTTAAACTTGTTGATAATGTTGTTATTTGTCAATGTGATCTTCAACAAAATTGTAGATAATCAAGTTATCTATCTGTTAGTTTTTGAATCAAGTCATTTGGAGGTATTTAGCTTCATTTATCTTGCAAATACCGAGGTCCTGTCAGCTGTTAAATTTTAAATGGTGGTCTGCAACTCGGTTTTATATGTTTGATGATTAATCTCCTCTAAATGCCGGTATATATTTTCGGTGTCTTCATAAGAATTTTACAAGCGTCTTAGTGTTCTAGTGCAAATTGAATCAGGTTGATATGATTTGTGTGCTGCAAGTGATGTTGATTTTAAAAACGCTGCTCGGGTTAAATTTTAAAAACTCGTGTTATGTATTCGGAATTGAAGTGTTCGCTTTGCATGTATGCTTATGTGAACTATGTAGACTAAGTTGAATCACATGAATGTAGTTATAAGTATGCATATATTGAATAGTTATTTTTAGGACTATTTTTATATAATGTAGGTGTTTGACGAGCTGTGTTGGCCTACCATTTTCCCCTGATTTCTGTGACTTCTTATTTCTCCAGATACCAGGTGGGTTTATTTAAAAGTGCTATGCCATATGTGTTTATTTTATTATTGTACATATGTGAACCTTATGGCCTATCAACGTGAGCTAATACGGCCGTCGTTACGGTAGTCCCCGTCAATGTGAGTTGTATGCCCTTCGACGGTGCCTAATGATAGGCAGTTTCCTTAGGTCCTACACGGAAGCCATATCGTATGTAATACCTGTAACACCCCGCCTTGACATGAAAATCAGAGCGCGCTTTTCGCAATTACATTCAAAATAAAAAATTTTACATTGCGAAGTACTGATTCGGAGTGCTACTAAAATACATAACTTCCTGAAAAATCTGGACTTTTGGTTTGAAAAACCAACTACTAGTTCGCCGACTGATTCATTTGACTAAGAATGACGAACAGTAAAACATCAGCGAAACTGTAGTGGTGAAATTGGATAGCAGTACCGTGATCGTGAAAACAAGTTATCTGAAATTAGTAACGGCACTGCTATGCCAAATTCAAACTGTAAAAAACGTAATTTAAGCTTTATAAGCATAAAGCTTAGGCAATTTAAACTTTATAAGCATAATCCCAAACAGCTCCGTCATCTCACTCCTCTGTCCCGACTTCATGACCTGAAAAACATTATAATAGTGGGAGCGTGAGTACTAACAACACTGTACTCCGCAGAAACTCATACTAAAGTAAACATTAAGAATAATGTCAATATCATGACTGCAGGTATATATAAGTAAACTGTAATCTGTAAACTCCAGACACGAGGTCTGTACTGAACTGGCCATGTGCACACTCTGATGGACAATTAAGGCTACT
>CACSLK010012206.1:15150861-15174903 GCA_902706635.1 Striga hermonthica
GCTGCTGCGCGCGGGCAGGCTGCTGCCGGCGGCACTGCACCGCTACGTGCGGGCAGGCCCTACGGTCGGCCCTTCGTCGGCCGTCCGGCTACTTTTTCCGGCAACTCTGACCTAGCTGGCATAACATGACATATATTGACCAAATATACATAAATTGCTCGGGAGTGTTCGGCTAGATATTGACATGGCTCGGGAGTGAAAATGGGCTAAAATTACGATCAACTTCACCGAGCATTTGAACTCGAAAGTTGTTGAAAATTAACAGTCCTTTTATATAAGATTTATCATGATTTTTAAGCTACTAATCTAGGCCAAAACATGCTTGGAGCTAAAAAATCGTTTTTAAGCCGATTAACTTCAAAAATCCAAAACTTTAATTCTACCCGTGCAAAAGTCAATTTCTTGACATGATAATTCATAAAATATCCAAAAATGACTATTGAAACATGAATTGCTCGTAAGTTTCCGAATAAAAATGGACATCACTCGGTGAGGGCTTATATAGCACTTCCGAGGCCATTTTCGCACAAAACGTAAACCGAACGACATGATTTTGACATGATCTTCCTATAGTGAACTTAAATACATGAAAATAGGGTAAATAAGTGTATACCCTTCAGTTTACTCAAGGAATGCACGGTGGCTTGCGCGTGCTTGCTTGGTGCGTTTGGTGTACTCGACGGTGTGCGAGTGCCTCTCCTTTGCTTAGGCTTTTCCTGGCTATTTTTCTATAATTTTTCCTGTATTTATACTCACTATTTTCCCTCAGCTTGTAAGCTGAACTTGGGCTCGTTTTGCATGAAAAATGCATGAGGAAACTTCACACGTTCGGTTATTTAAAGGGAAGACTAGTTCGTCCGGTAAACTTGGGTCAAAGAGGTGAAAGATGACGTTACTTCTCTTGCTGCCACATGTCCAGGTCGTGGCTGAGGTGTTGGGCATTTGACTTGGTCACTGGTCGATGTGGCGTGCATGCACGGACTTAGTCATCGCCCGTGCGCTCGTGCGGTGCCAAGTGTGCGAGCAAGCAGGTGACTCACCGCACCACTTGCACACCGAGACTTATCCATACTAGGGAGCTTAAGACTTGGTTACTTAGTCATGATCACGGCACTTAAAGGATCATGACTAATCCTCATTAATGTTAATTAATTATCATTAACATTAAGATAATCATGATATTTTAAGCTAATTATGATTAATTAGCTTAAACATAGATTAAGTTAATTAAGAAAGGCCTAATGACCATTACTTAATTAATGATGGGCGGTGTACCAAGTGTGAACACATCGCTGTATAGGAACGACGGCGTTCATATATGGTAACCTTAACCGAATGTACTCATTTTCGATTACAACTTCACCTCGGAACTTAATTCGAATATTATCTTAACTTAATCTCGTTAATCCCAAACTTGTTTATTATATAAACGTATTGGAATTAAATCTAAAACTCATTCGGTTACTGAAATAATTAAACCGAATATAAAGTCGACTAAAAGTCGAACTTAAAACTGGAACTCAATAACTGGCTGAATCACTTGAACTAGAACATGAACATGATTATTTATTAACAAAGGCTAGCTTAAAATTAAAAGCTAGTATTTTCCTTTATTAATAAAACTCGGGGTATAACAAGACCTGTACGGAGGCTTTCAATATGTATGTCGTTATAAGACCTGTACGGAGGCGAACGACAGATACTCCTATTGAGTGCGCGCCGATTTAAGGCCTGTATGGAGGCGATCGATACGAAGACACTAAGTAGATTTATAGAGATGTGCACATGAGTAATTATATTGATAGGAGATGTGTTATGTTATTGATTCGTGTCCATGTTGTGATATTACCAGCTTTATATTATTATTGTTGATTATGGCATAGTAGTGAGCACCACGGTTTCCATTTGTGCTCACCCCCAGCTAACTTTGGTTGGTTAATTCGATCAGTTCATCGATGGCTGCAACTCGCCTGCATGAAGTCGGAATCGCTAGTAATCGCCGGTCAGCCACAGATATACCCTTAACATACTGAAACGACTGCCGCACCTGCTCTTCATGGATGCAGGTTAATAAGTGCGGGCACGACGGAGAGATGCGAGTGGTGGTCACTTAGTATTTGAATTTTGCTTCCGCTTGTTGATCTGGTTATGATTATTTATGAATATTGGATTATTGAAAATTAAAATTTTGATAAGGAGATGCTCCTTGGTTCCTATTGAGGATTGAATTATTGATGACTGGTTATTGATGATTGAGGATTGATGATTGCTTATTGAGGAATATCGAATGATGATTGAGTATTGAGATGATTAATTGATCATTCATTTGAAATGAGTAATGCCACAAATGATTTGAAATAATTTTGAAAAATTTATTCTTATTTTCGGCAAATAAAAGTAGGGTGTTACACTAAGTCTTATGCTTGAATGATTTAATAAATATTGAGATGTCGTCATATGTGTTGTTGTATGATTCTTAACAACGATTTAACGTGGAGTTTACGTGATAATTTCGAGTGGTTTAGACGTAAAATATGTGACAAAGACTCAACAATGGCCCCGGTCCGAGGTGGACCGAGGTGAAAAGCCTCTGTGGGCTGTTGCGTGTTGCATTGTAAGAAATGTTGGGTCCGGAATCGAATCATGTACCGGTCCCCCTAACCAGCTATTTATAGTAACGTTTATACACATACATTGGGATCCGTGTACGATTTTTTAGGAAAAGCTACTTTTGATGGGCGACCGACTCAGTGGGCCCCATATGAATGATGACAAATCTCGTAGATTGTGACAAGGGGAATGTAGGCGCCTTGTCACCTGCATTAGGAGCTGGCGAGCTCGGTTCATGTTGACCTCGGTTTGGATTGACCTCGGTGGGAAAGGATCACTTCGGTCTTCTAGGGTCGTGCCGGTTTATTGTGCGAAACGGGATGACTCTAAGTTAAATCGGTATTCGAGTCAAATTTTCTTATGGTGCTATTTCGGGTCCTTAATTACGCTTTACTGAGTCGGATGATAACAGATAGGCCCCCAATATCGGCAGGCATACGAAGTGATGGCCGTCGGTATTGCCAAACAGCTAGAGGCTTCAAATCGGTAAGAATTTGGCAGTTGGGTGTTCTTTGTCTTCGGTATTCCGATGTGAATGAGGTAACCGGAGTGGGTCGTCTGTTCCGACGTGACGATTAGTATCCGAGGTGAGCATCCGAGGTGAAAACACTTGATAAAATTTTTGTAAATTATGGGTGGTTATGACGGAGACGTGAAAAGACGCAACGATCGAGCGCAATTAATGCAGATTGTGAAGAGTCGCGCCGTTATGGCTTTACACAATAACGGCTACTTTAATAAAATAATGTCCACTTGGTTGCACCGTTTGAGAAAGAAGGGTCGTGTCGATTACACGTGCCATCGATTGAGAATAGCAACGGTCTGAAATTAGGGCTATATATAGGGCACTGGGATTTCTGAAAAACCTTTCTTCACTTTCGCTTTCTTTCTTGAGTTCTTTTGCCTACTGATTCTTCTGTCGAATAATCCTTGCAAATTTGAGAGTTACCCCTTGTGTGATTCTTTGTGCGTCGTTTGCTCGTTGATTCCTTGGTAAGTTTCACTTTCGATTTGTACTCATTTCTTTATTACCCATTTGTTTTTGTTGTGTCGTCAATGGCGTCGAAAGGAAAGGGTAAGGCGGTGCCGAGTTCTTCGAGTACCGAGTCGGTTCCTTTGGAGGTGTATCATGACTCGCAGCTGGTTGAATTGGCCTTTGAGTATTATCGGTGGGATCCGATGTTGGTGGGGCATTTGGATATTAAGCCCGATGACGAAGATGGTGACCGGGTGGTCGAAGAGAACGCGACCGATATCGAGGTGCCTCACTGGAGGATACCGGTGAGGACGTGGCCTGATCCTGCTGTCGATTTTGAAGGCGAGCCAAGCATTTTGACCGATGCCGATGTAGTAATGCTTCGAGAGCAGATTCGGATCCCACCCTCGGTGAAGATTTTTGCACCGTATCCGGGGGAAAGAATAACCAGTCCTCCTCCGGGTTGTGTTGGAGTTTTCGTCGAAAGTCTGAGGTCGGGATTAAGATTCCCTTTGCCGAATTTGATCACGGAATACCTCCGGAGTTGGGGGTTACCGTTGTGTCAGATTACCCCTAATAGTTAGAAGAAGATAATCGGTTTAATGGTGTTACTGCACGAGCAGGGTGAGGGATTGCCATCGTGTGAGGAAATAAGGAGCATCTTTGCATTTAAGAAGAGTCCAGGAGACATGTTGCGGAATATTCGTGTTGTTTCTTTGCCGGATCGAAACCACAACATGGCTTAAAAGTCAGTGAGATAATAACCGATATCCCAGAAACTCTCCACGGATTCCAGGAAGAGTGGTTATAGATTGGGGGAGAGTGGCAATCCGAGAGCTTTTTCCATGAACCTCGGATTGACGGGATGACGATTCCGATGTTAATTCATTCCGGAGCAAGTGAGTTTATTTCATTTTTCAATTCGGATATATCTCTCTGATTTCGTTTTGTTTTGTGTACTAACAGGTCGGAACTTTTGCCCTTTGTAGAAAAAGAGACCAAGCAGAAGGAGCCGAAGTTGAGTCCCGAGTTTGGTGGGAAATTAATTACACTCGCCGGCTTAGATAAGGAGGTACGAGATTACCGCAAGCTTGTGGTAGATTCAAAGCTTGAAGCTGCTGGTTTGTCCCCTGGAGTCTCTACTGTAAAGTTTGACCCCGGTAAGGGATTTTCAATAGCTGACGATTTTATCAACACTTCTATATATGTAAAATAGTCGTCGATAACCCTGATTATTTTACGCTTAAATGCAGTATACTATCTGCTCCTCGGATTCCTGGGCTATAATACTGTCAAGGAGGCTAAGGAGTTCAGGCGTAAGTACCCCAACAAGGACCTGCAATCCAAGTTTGGCAAAAGTCGAGATTTACGTTTAAACAACGTCATGAGGAGGGATTTAGTTTGCGCCTTGGTGAAGAGGATAGCCGGTCAGAAGAATGCCAGCAAAAAATCGACCGAAGTGGGGTCAAGTGTGACCTCGGCTGCTGTACTGGAGAGCTCGAAGTCTTTGAAAGAAGTGACGACTACCGAGGTGCCACCAGTTGTGAACGTGGATGTGATCAATCAAGCGGAGCCTGAGCCCAATGTGGTTGGAACCGAGGTGGCCGTTGTTGAGCCATTGCACTCCGGAGTACGTGAAGATGAACTGGAGAAACTACCATCTCCTTCGAGGTCGGTGGAGTCTACTCAGCTGGAGAGGAGGAGAAAAAGGAAACTGGTGAAGATGTCCGATGTGGGGGCCTCTTCTGGCGCAGAGAAGAGGTCAAAGAAGAAGCATGACTCCGGGCGCAGGTCTGGTCAAAGGAGGATTGATGAATCGCCTCTGTTCGAGAAATCCTTCTTATCAATTGATGAAGAGAGGGCTGCCAAGGTGAAGGTGCCCGAGGGTCTTGTGGAGGAATGGTTCACCACGTTTCAATCTGTGAAGTCTCCGCACATGTCTTCGAGAATTGATATGCCGGAGAACGCAAAAGGTGTGGCAAGGGTGCCCTTGATGGTATGGGACCCGAAGTCTGAAGTGGGCGTCTCTTCACTGTCAAGCGTTGACAAGTTAAGTTATGCTAAGGCGTGTTTGGGCTGAGCCTTGGTGAGTTTGGTAGCGGCTGAGAATGATCATAGCCGAATTGCGGCTCAATTGGACGGGAAGAAGGACACTATCGCTGCGCGAGATGCTATGATTGCATCGTTGAAAGAGGAGTCGGCTAAGGTGGAAGCCGACCTGAAGACAAGATTTCGGAACAAGTCGTGCAGTTGGAGACGGTGCAGGCTGAGATCTCGGTATTATCCGAGGAAAAGAAGGCTTTTGAGACCGAGGTGGACGATCTTAGGGCGCGCTTGGCCTTTGCCGAGCAACATTCCAAGGCTTTAGAGGCCAAGCTTGAGGAGACGGAGAAGGCGTTATCCGATGAGAAGACCGGGCATGAGGCGACTCGTAAAGAGTGTACCGAGGTCCTCGAGCTTGTGGGTCGGCAGAGGGACGCACATCAGGCCGAGATGGCAAAGCTTGAAAAAGAGAAGTCATCCTACGGGGAAACCATGTATGAGATCGGCTTCCAAGCTGGGAAAGAAACGGTTGCAGTTATGGAACCGAAGTCTGGGGATGATGCCGAAGTGGAAGCCGTTGATGCTGGTGAGGATGAGGAAGTCGGTGGGCCTGACCTCGAAATCGAAATGAATACCTGTCCGAATCTCCGATGGGTCATTGAGCGTTACGATGCGGGTTATTACGATATCGACGATATTCGTCTGTTCTTATTTCGTAAGCTCGCAAAGTATGGCTTTGACACCGAGATAAAAGGGATGCACGTGGAGGCCGGCGAGGATGAACGGGAATTTTGCGTGTGGATGCTCCGTCGATCTGAAGAGATGAATGCAAACCCTGACTTGCCGCCGCTTTCCGAGGACAGAGCTGCTCTCCTCCGACGTGCCTACGTTAATATGATTTTGGAGGGAGAGAAGGAGAAAAGGAAGGAGCTGGCCAATGTGTATCTCTCAACTCTCGTCGATGTGGAGGTCGAACAACATTTTGATGACATGACCCCGGAGCAGATTCAGAGCAGGGTTAAGGCTTACATTGAGGAAAAGGCGAAATCGACCGATAAGGAAGTTGAAGTCGTCAAGGTTGTCACGTCGGCCGAGGGTGAATAAGATAAAGTACCGGATCCCCGCGATGTGTTTGTTCCGGTGTCAGATGGAGCCATTGAGACTGCTGCCAAAGCAAAGGAAACGGAGGTCTTGGAGAGATTATCTTCAGGGACCGAAATTGGGGAAGACAGCGGTTCGGGCGACAAAGTGGAGAAGGCGACCGACGCGACGTGAATTATGGAAGTATTATATATTATTGCACTTATTAATTCTGAAATAAGACATCGGGGTGCCAGCATGTTGGCATCCTTAGTAGGAAATATATGAATATGTAACCGGGGATATCAGGTAGTTGATTCTTTTAGTAGGAAGTATGTAAGGGGTTTTTCCAGACATTTTTACGATATATATATATGATGTGTTTGCGTAACATCTGTCTTAATTAATTCTTGTTGTATAGATGTCGTCGATTTTTTTATCAAGTGTTCTGAACTCGGTACGGATTTTAAAATGAATTACCCCAACTCGGATCTGTTTATATCATTAACCAAGTTGCAGGTTTTTTTTTTTTTTTTTTTAAAAATAATTTCCGAGTTCCACTCTGATCGTTTGCGGTATCTTCAGCCACTAGCGTAAGTCGTTATGCGAACTGAATAAGAATTCGCAAGACTTAACATATTTTTGGGCTGTGCGTAAAACAAAATAGAGTTCACCGAACTTTGTCAGAGTTCGATTATGGAATGGCCCCAACCGATTTATATCTTTCGTATTCGGTGATTTTCGGGACCCGTCAAATCATGTTTGTTGAAATGACGTTTGACGTGCTTCAATCCCCAACCAAAACATGCACTGGATTTGGATAGATTACGGGGTATCAGCAAGACCGAGTGTCGCAATGCTTACATCGGTACAACATGTTTATAGAACCGAGTTTCAAAATGTTTTACATCGGTACCGAGCAGTAGCTCGGATTTTCAAAAGGTGAAAGTCGATAAACTTTCAGTACATCAAAAGAGTCACTTCGTACATTCAGTGAAGCACAAGGAAGGTCCGTTCAAAAGAAGAGTCGGATATCCGACTTCGGACCATTTATTGATAGAACTTCTTCAGGAAAACAGCATTCCACGGATATTGATGTGGAGTTCCATTAGGGTGAGCGATTCGGTAGGCCCCATGAGGTAGGACTTAAACAATTTGAAAGGGTCCTTCCCACCTCGGTTTGAGTGGACCGGGGTCGGCCCCCATTACGCGTTTAAGAACTAGATCTCCAACTCGAAACGTACGCGGCTTGAATTTGGAATTAACGTATCTTTCGCTCCGGTGTTTATAAGCAGCATTTTTGAGCTCGGCGCGGGTACGATGTTCTTCAAGCAAATCCAGATTGGCTTTCAAGTTATCTGAGTTGGACTCTTCGGTAAACCGTTGAATTCGGTACGTAGGTTCACCGAGTTTGACCGGGACTATGGCTTCCGATCCGTATGTAAGTGAGAACGGGGTCTCGCCGGTGGAAGTTCGGGCAGTTGTCCGATATGCCCATAAAACTTGTGGCAATTCTTCGGGCCAAGCTCCTTTGGCAGCGTCAAGTCAGACTTTGAGGCCATTTTTTATGAGCTTGTTCACAGCTTCGACTTGACCGTTGGATTGCGGGTGGTAAGGTGAAGAGTAGAAGTGTTTGATGTTATATTCTTCGCACAGGGATTCAAGTCGTTTGCCTTCAAATTGTTTACCGTTTTCGGTAATGATGGAGTTCGGTACCCCGAAGCAGCAGATGATTGATTTCCATACAAAGTCAATGACCTTCTGTTCGGTTATAGCGGCTAACGGTTCGGCCTCGGCCCATTTAGTGAAATAATCAACTGCCACGATAGCAAATCGAACGCCTCCTTTTCCGGTTGGCAGGGGACCTATGAGATCGATCCCCCACTTGGCAAAAGGCCATGGACTATAAATTGATTTGAGCTCCTCGGGAGATTGGTGGACGTTAGGTGCGAATATTTGACATTTCGGACATTTGCGAACCCATGCAGCGGCGTCAGTTTTTAAGGTCGGCAAATAATAACCCTGTCGTAAGACTTTGTAAGACAAGGCCTGTGCACCGGGGTGACTTCCACAAATTCCTTCATGGACTTCTTCAAGGATATATCGTGAGTCAGATTCACCCACGCATTTTAAAAGTGGGACGGAGTATCCTCTTTTGAACAAAGTTCCATTGTCCAGGGTGTACCGAGCTGCTCGAATTCGAAGTGCCCGAGCTTCTTTTGGGTCCGGAGGCAAGGCCCCTGTTTCCAAGTAGTGAATTATAGGATCCATCCAATTTGGTGGTTTTTGTGACGTCACCGGATCGGTGGTTACGACTTCGGAAAGGGTGGTTGAAGGATTTTCTTGTTGTCCGATTTGGACATACTTCATGCTCTCCATCGCGGTACTTGAGGCTAATCGAGATAGAGCATCTGCTTGAACATTGAGGGTTCGTGGAATGTGCTCTACTTCGGCAGCGAACTTTGACAACTTCTTTTTTCCCAGAGACAGATACGGGGTTAACCGAGGTTCTTTAACTTCGTACAAGCCATTAATTTGATTGACGAGGAGCTGAGAGTCTGAAAAGATTTTTAGTTGTTTTACGTTCATAGATTCAGCCAAATTTAGGCCGGACAGCAAAGCTTCATATTCAGCTTCATTATTCGTCGCAGGAAAGAGAAATTTCACCGAATGACAGAATAATCGATTTTCTGGGTTTGCCAGGACTATTCCTGCACCTGCTCGGTTGGCTGTCGAGGATCCATCGATATAAAGAACCCACGGCTGATTGTCATCATGAACCGTTATAGCCGGAGTGAATTCAGCGATGAAGTCGGACAAGGCTTGTGCCTTGATTGCAGTCCTCAGTTGATATTGGATGTCGAATTGTCCGAGCTCGATGGCCCATTTTATCATGCGTCCCGAGGTGTCAGGTCGGTGTAGGACTTCTCGCAATGGATACGAAGTGCGGACCGTTATAGAATGTTCTTGGAAATAAGGTCGGAATTTTCGAGCGGCAATTACAAGTGCAAATGCCAACTTTTCCATAGGAGGGTAGCGCAGTTCGGCATCATGTAGGGCTTTGCTGATGTAATAAACAGGCGATTGTAGCGTTCCTTCTTCACGTAGTAAAACAGCGCTGATCGCAGAGTCACTGACTCCGTGGTACAAGAACAGCATTTCCTCGGGTCTCGGCTTTTGTAACGTCGGTGGAGAGGCGAGTGTCTCCTTAATGCTGACGAGATCCTTTTGGCATTCTTCGGTCCATTCGAAGCGCTTTCCCTTTTTGATTGCTTCGAAAAAAGGTTTCCAACGATCCTTGGATTTGGAAATGAATCGGTTGAGCGCAGCAAGTCGACCAGTTAGGGCCTGGACACCTTTAACTGAAGACGGGGGAGTTAGATCTTGGATGGCTTTTATTTTTGCTGGGTTGGCCTCAATTCCGCGCTGGCTGACCATATAGCCCAGAAATTTTCCAGACTCAACTCCGAAGGTGCACTTCTTGGGATTTAAAACCATGGAATAAGATCGGAGGATATCAAAGCATGCCTTGAAGGTGTGTTATATGGTCAGAAGCGTGCACCGACTTGACAAGCATGTCATCAACATAAACTTCCAAAGTATGACCAATCATCGTGGCAAACATTTTGTTGACAAGGCGCTGATAAGTGGCTCCGGCGTTTTTCAGACCAAACGGCATCATGGTATAGCAGTACAAACCTCGTGCTGAATAGAACGAGGTGTGTTCGGAATCTTCAGGATCCATGGGGATTTGATTATAACCGGAGTAAGCATCCATAAAACTCATCAGCTCGTGTCCCGGCGTGGCATCAACCATATAATCTATATGGGGGAGAGGGTAAATGTCTTTCGGGCATGCCTTGTTCAAGTCGGAAAAATCAATACACAGTCTCCACAGGCCATTACTCTTTTTGACGAGGACGGGGTTTGAGACCCATGTCGGGTACTTGGCCTCTTCAATAAACTTGTTGTCGATGAGTTTTTTAACTTCCTCTTCCAGTGCTTGCTGACGATCCGACCCCAATTTCCTTCGCTTCTGCACAATAGGCCGGACAGTTCGATCGAGGTTCAACTTGTGACTGGCGACACCAGGGTCGATGCCCTTCATGTCTTCGTGTTTCCATGCAAACACATCTGAATTCTGTTTGAGAAACGAAATGAGTTCTGACCAGAGAGGCTCCTGAAGGTGACTTCCAATACGCAATGATTTATGGAAGATCGGTCCAACTCGTCTTCCTCGAGGAGTGGCTCCTTTCCTGGCCGCCTACCTCGGTCTTCAGATAAAGGATCCGAGGTAAGAGGAACAACGGTGTTGTAGCTCTGTTCCTCGGAAATTACATTATCCGAGGTGTTGCGTTGTGAGGAACGGTCATCATTTCCCGAAGTGATGGAATGGACTCCGCTGGATGGTACGAAAGTGACAAGTTCTCGAGCTTCCCTTTGATCTCCAAAATGAGTTCCTTCTCCTCGTGTAGTCGGGAACTTCAGTGCGTAATGAAAGATCGAGACTGCAGCTCGAAGTTTGTACAACGCGGTTCTGCCAACGATGGCATTATACTCGTTGTTGATATCAAGAATCTTGAAAGTCTCCATAACGAGTTTGGTGACGTTCTCCGAAGTGCCAAATCTAACAGGTAACGTGATCTCACCGAGGGGCTTTGAAATACTGCCATTAAATTCCTATATTTGGTCGTTACAGGGTCGGATGTCAGCAAGATCGAAACCCATTTTGTCAAAGGCTTTTAACATCAGAATGCTCGAGTAGGCCCCAGTGTCGACCATTACGTGATGCACAGGGATTCCACATGTAGGAACAGTAATAACAAGTGCGTCTGAATGAGGGTGTGCGAAATGATTTGCATCCTCCATATTAAAAGTTATGGGACAATTCCTGTTATTGAGGATGTCTCTCAGGTCGGTGGTATACACTTGTTTACTGGAGTTGTACGCTTGTCGTGCATAATCTTTGACTTGTCGACGGGATAGTGTACTTCGAGTGTTGTTGGTATTGACGCGGTGGACAGTTATTTGCATCGGGCTGTGGGATCTGCTTCGCTTGCGTCTTCGAGAGGTTTCAGTTGAATTGGAATCGAGCGCTTCCGAAGTGAACATGAATATTTCCTTGTCTCCTTGCCGGATACGCTTCGGTATAGCACCGCGGTCCTCATCGTCGTCATCATCATAAGATTCCATTGGACTCCCCGGACCCCGTTTCTGAGGATCGGTGTTGCGATAGAACTTTCTATGCTGTGGATGACCGATTAAACGCAACAAAGCAGCTAACATGCTCAAGCACTCGTCAGTATTGTGTCCTGGCAATTTATGATAATCACAATACCAGGACTTGTCTAATTTCTCTTCGGGCATCCGGAGTGGCTTGGGATCTGGTAAGATACCTTTCCCCTTGATTTCTTCATATATGGTGGCAGCCCCTGCGGAATATACGATTTGATAACCGGATTTAACATCGGTAGCATACTGTTTTCGGGCTGCTCGAACTTCAGGATCGTTAGGATCTCCACGAGGAGGTCCTCTGAACTAAGCCTTGCTTTGTTTTTCGAAAAATTTATTTTTCTTTTTCTCGTCGGTTCCCGCCTTGGATGACTTCGGGTTAAAGTTAAAGTCGGGGACCGACATGGCTTCCTCGGCTATGATGTGCTGCTGAGCCCGAGCAAGAAATTCTTGAAAGGTGTTCGGCTTATTTTGGCACAACGTCCAGCGGAAAATCGAGTTCGGTTTTAACCCGGCAATAGCCATGACAAGCAGGGTTTCGGGATGACAAGGCTCCATATTCTGGACTCGGTCGTTAAATCGGGCGATATAGTCCTTGACACTTTCATCATCTTTTTGGGTTACATTTGCAAGAGATTCTTTTGGAATTAGGCAGACTTGGGCCCCGATGAAATGTGATCGGAACGCCGACCTCAATTGTTGCCACTTCCAAATAGAGTGAGGAGGAAGAGAATGGTACCATTTTTGGGCCCGAGGTCCCAATGTGAGAGAAAACATATGACACCAGAGTGCGTCCGAGGCCCCATGCAGATCCATCCACGAAGTATAATGACCGAGGTGCGAATCGGGGTCCGAAGTTCCATCATATAGCCCAATTTGAGGGACTTTAACTTTCCCAGGTACAGGTTCTGACGTAAGCTCCGGCGTGAGAGGGGAGTCGGCTTCCAGATATACTTGCGCCGAGGTTGAGGCCCGCCGAGGGGGGTCTTCGGGTGCTCGTTGCTGACTTTCCAATTCGGCAATTCTTCGTCGCAATGTTTCAAGTTCGGATGACTCTTGACGAGCCCGATTTCGTTCTATGTGTTGCCGAAGGTCGGTCTGTGCCGGGTTGGAGGGGATTCGGTGCCGCGCATGAGGCGGTGACCGTCGTGTATGACCAGACTGGCTTTCGGCGGTTTCTTCATGAGGAAGTATAGGGGGATTGTGCCCAACGTCGGTGCGACGTGTGGTTTGTTCTGAAGGCGGCTGTGATGCTCGACTGCGGAGTTGAGACGTGGCGTGAGATGTGGTTCTTCCGCCGTCTTGCCGTGCCGGTGGATTCTGTGGATTTGCAGGTGTCGTGGGTATTATAGAATGTCCCGGGGCAGTCGTTGACGCCCCGGGGATCGTTTGAGCCATCAAGGTGGCGAACCCACGTGCGAACTCTGGATTTTGTAATAGAACAGTGTAATCCGGTACATGGGGGGCTACGACTGGTCGTCAGGCGGATTGCGCGGCATTATGACTATGACCATCGCGTGAAGTTTGGCCGCGATTATCAGAATGAGACATGATTAGTGTAGCTGGTGTGGATCACTTAAACACGAGTCGGAAAGTAACCTCAAATCACTTATGAGGGCCCTTTCTCTAGCACCAAACTATTGTTGTATGATTCTTAACAACGATTTAACGTGGAGTTTACGTGATAATTTCGAGTGGTTTAGACGTAAAATATGTGACAAAGACTCAACAATGGCCCCGGTCCGAGGTGGACCGAGGTGAAAAGCCTCTGTGGGCTGTTGCGTGTTGCATTGTAAGAAATGTTGGGTCCAGAATCGAATCCCGTACCGGTCCCCCTAACCAGCTATTTATAGTAACTTTTATACACATACATTGGGATCCGTGTATGATTTTTTTGGAAAAGCTACTTTTGATGGGCGGCCGACTCAGTGGGCCCCATATGAATGATGACAAATCTCGTAGATTGTGACAAGGGGCGTGTAGGCGCCTTGTCACCTGCTTTAGGAGGTGACGAGCTCGGTTCATGTTGACCTCGGTTTGGATTGACCTCGGCGGGAAAGGATCACTTCGGTCTTCTGGGGTCGTGCCGGTTTATTGTGTGAAACGGGATGACTCTAAGTTACATCGGTATTCGAGTCAAATTTGCTTATGGTGCTATTTCGGGTCCTTAATTACGCTTTACCGAGTCGGATGATAACAATATGCTAGAATGTATTTAGCTGGATTCTAAACTCATACTTAATCTGGATTCCAAAGATTTCTCTAGGATTTTGGAAATTATTCTAAGTCTGTAATAAAATAATCATTTTGAATTGGACTGACCCGGTTCATAAAAATATTAAAATCCCGGTACAAACTCGGACCAAAATTGAATAACTCGAACCGACAGAATAAACAGACCAGTCCTCAGACCTGGACCTATGGCTCGTCATGAACCATTCGGTCATCGCTTACTAGGATGCCTTGGCTCGGTCGCTAGTGACACGAGTGCCTCAGCTCAATCGCGTAAGGTGCGGGTGGATACTATCATACGTGCATACCGCACTCGGTAGTAGCTGCCGAGCGCTGCTGTTGCGGGCGCTACTGCCACAGGACATTGCGGCACTAGGAAGTCTCGACTGGATGTTACTGGGTGCTACCGACCACAACGTGGAGTGGCTGGTTACACAGGCGCGCTGGAGAGGTAGGCCGAACTCGGTCGTGCACTCGGAGCGCTGATGTGAGCTAGTGGGTCATTAACCTCTGTTCAGAGGTACCACGGCAGGAGTTAACCTCTAAACACGGACGCTGCCAAGCACGAGTGCACGCTGGATGCGAGTCTGCGTCCACGGTCGGTTTCTTGCTGGCCGTCTGACTTATTTTCAGGTGACTTCATTCTTAACTTATACTTTGAGACATAAAATGTCTAAAATGCATAAAAACCTCGAGATGATTCGACTAGATTTTAAAATAGTTCGGGAGTTAAAAAATCGAGCTATATAGGGTTCTAAGACACCGAGACACTTAACTCTTTTCATACAAAGCTCAGGGCCAAATAGCTATCACGATTTATCATGTTTTTAGATACCAAAATATCTCCAAATACTCAGTTAAATTATTACTTGGCTCGGTGATCAAAATATAGCTTAAAAATTTTATTTTCTACTTGACCGAGTAAACGACTTCTAAATGAGCTAAAAATTTACCAACTTATTTGAAATGATTTATAATGATTCTAGGAGTACTAAACTCGACTATGGCATGCATGGAAACATTACTTCCGAATTTAAGCTTTAATTAACTTAAAAATCATAAACCTTCACTTTACTCGTGCATGTCTCGATTTTTATGCTTGGTAATCACTAAAATATCATGTTTAAGCTACAAAAGGGCTTGAAAAGGTGTTTACCTTCACCGAAGTTTGAAACTGAAGGAAATGAAGCTTTAGGGCTCTCCTCGAGTCTCTCTCGGCAATAGAGGTACTCTGGTGATTGCACCGCGGTATAAGTTGATTAAGGATGACTCTTAAGTTATAATTAGCTTCTACGTAAAATATGTCTTGATGAAACTCGCAAGGAATGACCGGTGACCCGCTGTGAGTGTAAGTGCGCGACTAAGGGCTCGAAGGAGGCTTGCCTGCTATGATTAAGTTTTTTTACGTTTTGTGGAATTTTTCTAAGTGTTTGGACGAGCTCTGCCTATATTCCAAAGTGGAGCTTATAATGATGAAGGAAGCTCCATCCAGTTTCATGTAAAATATTTAAGTTGGATTTTCCTTCATTCCCAATCTTCTTGTCTTGAGTTTGGTGCCAAGGTGGATGAGGTAAGGTTTATCTGACCTTGTCTGATGATAATAATCGGTCAAAATCCCACTTGACTGAAAAATTGATTTAAGAACCTTTAGGCCACAATTAGGCCCTGACGCTGTCTGCCCTGGCAAGCTGTGCGCTGGGCCAAGCGTTGGATTGCGCTACCGGCCGCTGGTTGATGATGGGCGCAAGATGTTTGGGTCGAGTAAATGCCATCACACTTGGGCTGCGTCATGAGTGCTCGACCATGACTTGGGCCGCGAGAAGTGAGGTGTTGGCGCACTTAGCGATCTAGTGTATTAGAGACGCACATGAATGTTGGGTCGTGGGTTACTTCTAGGTCGTGCTTGACTCGACTTTGGTTAAATACTCAATTTTTATAATTATTCGGGTACACTTGAATTCGATCTTCTTCTTGAAAAATTCTACTTATTCTTGGTTCATGGATATATCCATTTATCGAATAAATTAATCGAGAATTGAACTTAGAAAAATATTCAGCTTCGAGATAAAATCTCACTTGAATAATTTCTCGATCTTAGTAGTTGAACTTGAAACTTATAAATAGAATAATTTACTCTCAGAAACTAAAGTCGAGCATTTATTAATAAGATTTAGCTTACACTCGGAAGCTAAAAAAATCTATTATTTATTAATAAAATACTGGGTGCTATAAATATCATCCAAAGCCAATCCTTTAGTATATAACACCAACAATTTCTCACTTAAATTTAAAGCTTTCGCTTTTACATGTATAGTCCTATCAATCCGTCACTCTAAAGTATCTGTGTCGATCCTATTGCCATACACTTGACTCACATTCCTTCCACGTGTTTGACGAAGACCTTCCTCGGCAAACTCTTCGTGAAAGGATCAGCTAGGTTGTCCTATGATGCAATCTTTGCAACATCGACATCTATTCTACCCACTATCTTGTATCAGATCGTACTTGCGCTCTATGTGTTTGCTTACCATGTGGGCTCGTGGTTCTCTTGAGTTTGCTACCCGCTCTCGCTTACTTGCCTGCTGGCTAATGTCTTTCCTTATTGGGATTTTTTTCCGTCTTTCTGGTATATTTCAATACCAGTTCTTGTCTTCTCAATTACACCTTCCCTCTCCTTTCAGTCGACTCGGTCATACTACGTGGCAAACTTGGAATCACCTCTAAGTCCACTACGAAGTTCCTGAGCCAAATTGCCTCTTTCGCTGCCTCTGAGGCTACTATGTACTCAGCTTCCATGGTGGAGTCTACTACGCATTTCTATTTAGCACTCTTTCATGAATTGGCTCCACCTACCAAGGTAAACACATAACCTGATGTTGCCTTACTTTCGTCCCTGTCTGACTGAAAATCGGAATCTCTGTAACCCAGATATAACAACTAACATGTACTCTTTAGTCCTTCTCACGTACTGGAGTATATGTCACTGCAGACTAATGTTCCCCACCCGACTTACTTTGATATCTAGCTACCATGCCAATGGCGTAAGTAATATCCTGCCCCGACCCCGTGCACAACATTGCATACATAAGACTTGCTACTGCTGATGCATAAGGAACTGTCTTCTATTGTAATGCCCCACTTTTAATTACCAAAATTTAGAATAAATTTTTCAAAATTTATTTCAAAACACATGGCGCCGCTACTCATTTTCAAACATTTCCATCAATATCATAAATATAACTCCCAAGCGGGTTCAGTAATCATGACAACACCGAACCTGGTTCGTAACTAACATTAACTCCCAAAACTGGGTTTCTCAAACCACAAATACCAGGGAGTACACTCCCTATCAAAATTCGGTACTCAATCATAATTCATAAATGCATAAATAGTTCAAACAATTCAACAGTAGAAGTAATCAATAAAATGACCACCACTCGCCTCCCTCCGTCGTGCTTGCCATTACTAACCTGCATCCATGAAGAGCAGATGGGGATGAGCATAATAAAAAAATCGAGATGCTCACCACGATGCGCATGAACAGTTATAATAAGTGAGTACAAAATGTAAATATGGCATGATCACGAGTATGAACATAGACAACAAATTTCCCATCTCCTATCCATAATCAATAACCAGTCTCATGTGCACACTTATCAGAATAGACTACATTTGGTCCACATATCGTCTCCCCGCGGAACTCTAACATTGCCAAAGTAGGAGAGTCATCCGTCAACCCCAAGGGTTTTAGACGGAAAATCCACTGTCAAGCCCGAGGGTATTAGACAGGTCTGCCAACCCCGAGGGTCTTAGGCAGGAAATCCATCACAAGAGGAGATTACCCACTCGGGGTACGTTCTATAACAACGGGGATACGTTCGACGGCCGGTACAGCTCACGCCGAAAATTACACATACACATTTCATACTTTGATCATACCCAAGTGAGTAAACATATTCACAGTTCAAGGCATAGACAATTTTTGAATAATAAAACCCACATAAATAAAACCTTTATCATTCATGGCATAGATAATTTTGAATAACCCACCTGGATCCCGAGATGTAGCTAAACACAGAGTTGAGGGAATTATGGCAAAAGTTCAGCTCGAAGAACCTACAACAATTATGAGAGCCTATCAACTTACTATCCAACACAAATACAACACACAAAGCACATATACTTAGCCGAAATCATATCGACTAAGTGACTCGTGGATTCCTTAACCGAGTTAAGTACTTTGGAGTGACTACTAGACTTGAACACAACTAATATACCTCAGGTAATAGACATAAGTCATGCAGACATCAATAAAATCTAATCCTGAACCTAGACGACGGATAACCGAGCGTTAAGACTCCAAAATAAACAAAATTCAGAATCAAAAGTTAAACTCAAACAATCGAGCTGAAACTTTACCACATTGCAAGGTATACAAAAACACATAATCTCACCAAGTTTCAGCCATAAATGCATCGAGAGCATTTTTAAATAATTTAAGCAAAAACAGCGCCAAAATACGACGTTAATAGTTCATATATCTACAATTCGAATTTTTATCTAAAATTTTGATACAACACAAAATAACACAAAATAACATACTCCTCAAAGTTTTAGCTCAAAACTCCAACTGTACGATTTTAAATGAATTTTATAAAATTCTGACCAAAAACCGATTTAATTAATTAAAATAGCTACAGATGGAGTTTTGACTTGAAAATTTTACACAACTCAAAAAATCTTCACAGGACATCACATATAAAAGTTTACAGTATTCGGGCGACCACACAATTTATCATGAATTAATTACGATTCAAAAGCATGCTCTATTTAGAAAACTCATAACTCATGATATACACATCGAAGCGACCTCAAACCAAAACCAATAAATCAAGGACAACACCAAGTACCTATACCTCCAGGATTTCCACGAAAAATACCACTCAAAACTCAATTCGATAATAAATCAAAGTGACGGCAATCACTTTGATATCCAAAATGCATGTAAACTTATAATACGACACAAATAACATATCCAAGGCACGTATTAATTTGAATGACATTTGTTCAGCAGTAACAAAACATATAAGAGCACTTAAACACATAAGAGCGAGATAAATAAGTCGAGGGTTAGCCTGGGTACTATTCTCGGGACGTGGTTACGAAAAACGAACAACGTAAGGGTCGAACGAGCTTGCTATGCGCGCTCGGCAGCAAAGGCGTGACTCGCGTGGGGTTCGAGTGGCTGATGGCTTACGTGGGCTCTCGGCAGCAGCAGGGCTCGTGATCACGGGAACCAACAATGGCCTGTGACGAACGATGGCTCGGTACTGCACGCTTGACGAGATGCCGCAGTGGCCTGAGGACAACAACTAAATGAACAGCAGTTCAACGATGGAGACTCGCCGGTGGGTGATGGTGACGTGCCACTATAGTCACAAGCAGCAACGGGGACGGGACACCGGCGGCTACGTTCGGCACTCTGACGGGACTCAACGGCTACATTCGGCACTCCGACGGGACTCGACGGGACCCGACGGCTACGTTTGGCACTCCGACGAAACTCGACGGGACCCGACAGTTAGAAACTCACGAGCAATGGTTGGAGGGCAGTTTGATGGTTGTTTGCTGGTGTTCTCGCCGATCAGAGGTGGTCGCATGGATGGGCAGCGGTTTCTCGCCGGAAGAACTTGAACAGCGGCGCTCCTGGGTGATGGCGACGGGCAACGGAGCGTGTGTACGTGGGACTGCAAGGGGGGGTTCTCACGTTGAGCATCTATAAGCAAGGCGACGGCCGGAACTTCACGGAAGCAGGACCACGGCGGCGAGGTGCAGCGATCGAGGACAGCGAGATCACACGGAACTCGAGAATACGCCGGAAAATGCAGGGGAAGGGCGACGCTGGTCTGATGGTTTCTGCTCACGGTGAACTGAGAGTGAAGATCGAACTATGGTGATGATGATGGTCTGCGTTTCTGGTGGCTTGCGCACTGATGAAGGATGATGGCGTGAGTGTTCGATGATGAAAGCAGGTGACAAGAACAATTTAGCAAGAGAAAGATGAAGACCGATCAGAATTTGTGAGAGAGCATCGATGGGGCTGCAGGATTTATTTGAAATGTGCTGAGGGTCGCGTTTTCTTTCTTTTACTAGTACGTACCCCGTGCCATGCATGGAAAAGAGATATTAAATGAGTTATTTTCTCAGACTTGTTCGTTTAAGTCTAAAAAGTAATAGAGTTATTATCTATTTTTACCTCTATTAATCAATATTAAGTCTAAAAAGTAATAGAGTTATTATCTATTTTCTACCTCTTTTAATCAACGTTAAGTCAAAAAACAATGGGTTATAAGCTTTTTTCCACATCTTTTAACCAGCGTTGTTTTTTAGCTAGAACATTAAATAAGAGAATGTTAGGGCTAGCTTGTAAAATAATTAATATATTATCTCATTAAAACATTTAATACTAATAAAAATTTAATTTTGGCATATAAATTTATCCTTTGATATAAGAGAAAGTAACAGTTTTACTTATTCTTGTTCACCATATAATATTTAAAATTTTTTTTTTCGGAACGATAGATATATTATATAAAAACGCACAAAAGTGCAAAATTACAACCACAAGCTGAATACAGACAACCAACAGCTAAATGTAAGCAGCCAACAGCTGAATAAACTGGGAGAACGGGAACGAAGCCCGCCTAGAACCGACCCCAATAGGATAATACTCAGAACACAAAAATAACACTACGACACTAAAAGCTCCCAAAGGGAGAATAAAAAACACACAGAAACGACCCTAACAGGGTAATGCCCGAGTGTACGGTCCCAAAAGGATAATAAAGTCACACTCGGGCTAACAGAGGCCAACGGCCCAAACCTAAAACACTGACCACACAGAGCAAGAAAAACAACACAACACACAAAACAAAACTACAAACTAAAGACTAACTAAACAAACAGCCTCCCTCAGCAGAAACATCCGAAAAGAACAGCAGACACAGCCAACTCCGAGGAGAGCTCCGAAGCTCAAGAACCTCAGCCGCTACTGCAGAAGGCCTAGCAAGACAAAGACCCAAACCACAAAGCAAAACCGAGAAATCGACTTGCACACCATCGCAAGAAATAAAAACGCCCCCCAACCGGCTAACACACTAGTCAATCCGAACCATCCCGAAATTGCCTAACACTACTAGCCAATTCCAAAAACGGACGGCCTCCCGCCAACTCATAAGCTGAGAAGGAGAAGGAAGGAGGCGACAGATTTCAGAGCTCCACCGTGCCGACCCTGCCCGAAAGAACAAACCCGGCCTGAGACAACCACCAATCAACCCAGCCCGAAAGGACGAAACCCGACCCGCCTCCGGCCAAAAACGAAGAACCGCAACTGGGAAGACCTTCCAGCCCAGACAGATGGGACACTCCGTCCATAGTTCGAACACTACCACCACACCCAGCCACCCAGGACAGACCGCGACTCTTCCATAGCCACACCATAACACACGGCGAGCTGGAAAAGAACCATAGGTTGTCGACAGAAGCTGGAAATTGGGGCAACTCGAGCAGTGACGACGCAGCAACAGAGCCGCACCATGTCACTGGAGCCGCAAACCACCCCGCCTCTCCACCCTGGGACTCCGGCGGCTCAATCGCAGGTCGACGACCCCAGAACGCCGAAGAATTTCAACCGCGACCACCGGTCAGAGAGAGAGATATGAGGGAATCGCAGACAATAGCGAGGGTGCTCAACAGTGGGCAGTCCACCGGCAAGCCGGATGGACGCCGAGAGAGGCGCAGGAGGCCGGCAATGTGTTGGGTATAAAAATGATGGGCAAGGGATAACCGAGTTACCCGACTTGGGTCGATCACGAAGGAAGGCTATTCGGAGCTTCGTCTACTAGATGATCGTCCAAAATCACAAAAAGGGAAAATAAAGTCCTAAACATTCTAAGCAATCGATTTGGAAGTTGATTAACACTAACGAGCACTTAACAACGAGCGATTAATTGAAAGCAAGATCAAAAGACGAGCAATTCGCAACCTAAACCATCGGAATCTCAAGTCATAAACGCAACGGGATGGTAATCACATAACATTGTCATGCTAGCTAAACTCTAGGTAGATAAATCACACTCTAGCACAAAACGAATAAGCATTCATCTCCTAATCGCACTTAGTCAAGCATTCATGATCTAAAGCAACAATCTTTTCCTCCAAATAACACAAGCACAATATCAATTTCCTCAAAGAGCAAATAAAGATATACGAAGTAATGGGTTTAAGACTAAATACCCACTCTTACACGCACTTGAAAGAAAAACGGAGTCAAAAGCTCGAAACTTTACTCGAAACAATGTCGCCGGAAAACCTACCGGAAAATGACATGATTTCCTAGTCTAGAGAGAAAACATAAATATAAGCTAAGTTCCAAAAAAGGAAAAATGAAATAATGAAGGATGGATCCTCAAAATGCAAAGGACAAAATGTATTTATACTACTACCCAAACACACACTAGAAAAATGCAGTTTTAATGAGACACTCTCGACGTAGCTACGATTTTCGCGAGCTCGCGGTGATGAAATGCACGGACGCAGGCTAGAAATGGAACTCTCGAGCTCGCGGGCATCATCGCGATCGCGCGGGGGCGCGGGGCAGCTGAAGGCGGACTCTCGACGTCGCGGAGTGGATGGCGACCTCGCGAGTGTGTGTGTGGGCTGGGCTACGCGGACGCTCGAGGTCGCGGCCTTTTCCGCGATGGCGCGAGTTGGGCAGCGAATGTGCGGGCTCTCGACCACGCGAAAATTCCCGCGAGCATGCGGCGCTGGCGATGCGCGGTACTCTCGACCACGCGCACGATTTCGCGGCTTCGCAAGCTTCGACTGGGAGCAGCGGTGTGGCGCGCATGGGCGCGGCAGTGCAGCGTGCGGGCGTGCGGAGTGCTGCGCGTGCGTGCGGGACAACGGCCAAGGCTCGATATACTCGATCGACAATGATTCGTCCGAAATGGCTCGAAATACTCGGAATTGACTCGAATTTCTTTTCACCCTTGAAATAGACCTGTAAATATATCAAAAGCACGGACAAGTACGCCAAGATACAAAATAAAAGATAAAATACAAAATCACACAAAATACGACAAAATGGACCGGTCAACGCCAAAACGAACCTAAAACCGACTCAAACACACATATAAACACATAAAAATAAGCACAAAAACATAACAAACAACTCCCCCACACTTAGCTTTTTGCTTGTCCTCAAGCAAACAAAATAGCAAATAGCTCGAAGAGATATATCGAACGGGTCAAAATTAACGAACATGCAAAATGACACTCTCATTATCATTCGGTTATCCCAAAATCAATATTCAATCCGAGACACGGTTCCCACATAATGAATCAAACGAAACAAAAACCCGTCCCAAGTCAATCCACAAATGATCGCTCGAGTCAAACTCCCTCACTCACATGCACGTGCAAAAACCATAGATGATCTACAAAACATGAAATAATAAGCACGGGATCAATAAGCCAACTCCCCGATTTTCTTCTTTTTTTTTTATATTTTATATATATATTTTTTTGAATGAGCCACTTTTTCCAAATGAAAGCCGTTAGGACGATTATTACCTAGGTTTAACCTCGGGGTTTGTCCCCGAGTCGCCTAGGCCGGTTTCCCGTGCTCGTTGACCCGATCTATCTAGAAGATTAACCGAGCCAAGAGGAGCCTAATCCTTTCGACTCCCATGAACTCATTTCGTGAGCTTCTTTTTCCAAACGAGGTTTCCGGACGAGATGATCTAGGTTTGATCTCGAGGGGTTTCCCCGAGTCTCCTAAACCGGTTTCCCGGGCTCATTATCCCAAT
>CACSLK010012206.1:15175003-15194256 GCA_902706635.1 Striga hermonthica
GAGTGGGAATGTGTTGACGGTTGCATAGAAATCTCGGATAAAGTTGAGGGCATCCTTTTGAGCTAGGCCGTAGAATGATGAAAGTTGGTTTAGGTGGATGGTCTTGAGATCATAATTTCGGGCCGCTTCCCCGAGCACGAGACATGATGTGTTATCTCCGATGATAGGCCGTGCAAAATATCTCATGTTCGGGGGAGGTTGGGGAAGTTTCTCATTTTGATTCGCCATTGGTTCGGGTTCCGGTTGAGGTTCATCTATGTTGGATTCAACTATGAGGTCGACCGGTGGAGACTCCTTTCGGGGTTTACGCCCTCGTCTACCTCGCATAAACAAAAACAACAACTATACCTGGTGAACGTACCAATGGGAAGCAAAGTAAGCTAAAGCAGCAAACACAACTATAGACAAAAAGCAAGAGAAATCGAGAGAAACACAAAAATGAAGCAAAATCACAAAAATCAAGAGAAACACGAGAAAAAGAGACAATCAACTAGCAAACTAGGCGTCCTACTTGCCTTCCCCGGCAACGGCGCCATTTTGTTGGGTATAAAAATGATGGGCAAGGGATAACCGAGTTACCCGACTCGGGTCGATCTCGAAGGAAGGCTATTTGGAGCTTCGTCTACTAGATGATCGTCTAAAATCACAAAAAGGGAAAATAAAGTCCTAAACATTCTAAGCAATCGATTTGGAAGTTGATTAACACTAACGAGCACTTAACAACGAGCGATTAATTGAAAGCAAGATCAAAAGACGAGCAATTCGCAACCTAAACCATCGGAATCTCAAGTCATAAACGCAACGGGATGGTAATCACATAACATTGTCATGCTAGCTAAACTCTAGGTAGATAAATCACACTCTAGCAAAAAAACAAGTAAGCATTCATCTCCTAATCGCACTTAGTCAAGCATTCATGATCTAAAGCAACAATCTTTTCCTCCAAATAACACAAGCACAATATCAATTTCCTCAAAGAGCAAATAAAGATATACGAAGTAATGGGTTTAAGACTAAATACCCACTCTTACACGCACTTGAAAGAGAAACGGAGTCAAAAGCTCGAAACTTTACTCGAAACAATGTCGCCGGAAAACCTCCCGGAAAATGACATGATTTCCTAGTCTAGAGAGAAAACATAAATATAAGCTCAGTTCCAAAAAAGGAAAAATGAAATAATGAAGGATGGATCCTCAAAATGCAAAGGACAAAATGTATTTATACTACTACCCAAACACACACTAGAAAAACGCAGTTTTAATGAGAAACTCTCGACGTAGCTACGATTTTCGTGAGCTCGCGGTGATGAAATGCACGGACGCAGGCTAGAAATGGAACTCTCGAGCTCGCGGGCATCATCGCGATCGCGCGGGCGCGCGGGGCAGCTGAAGGCGGACTCTCGACGTCGCGGAGTGGATGGCGACCTCGCGAGTGTGTGTGTGGGCTGGGCTACGCGGACGCTCGAGGTCGCGGCCTTTTCCGCGATGGCGCGAGTTGGGCAGCGAATGTGCGGGCTCTCGACCACGCGAAAATTCCCGCAAGCATGCGGCGCTGGCGATGCGCGGTACTCTCGACCACGCGCACGATTCCGCGGCTTCGCGAGCTTCGACTGGGAGCAGCGGTGTGGCGCGCATGGGCGCGGCAGTGCAGCGTGCGGGCGTGCGGAGTGCTGCGCGTGCGTGCGGGACAACGGCCAAGGCTCGATATACTCGATCGACAATGATTCGTCCGAAATGGCTCGAAATACTCGGAATTAAATCGAATTTCTTTTCACCCTCGAAATAGACCTGTAAATATATCAAAAGCACGGACAAGTACGCCAAGATACAAAATAAAAGATAAAACACAAAATCACACAAAATACGACAAAATGGACCGGTCAACGCCAAAACGAACCTAAAACCGACTCAAACACACATATAAACACATAAAAATAAGCACAAAAACATAACAAACACAATGGAGGCTAGGGTTACGAGAGAGAAAGAGGAAAAGGGGGGAGACGACGAGAGGAAAAAATTAAGAAATATCTCCATATAATATTTAATTATTATTTTATTATATAATAAAAAAAGAATATTGTTGAATAGTCTAGTAGAATTGTTATAAAATTGTATGAATCATTTTTTTTTGCAATATGGATTTAATATCTTTTTATGATTTAATACTATAATATATCTTAATCTTAATTATATAATAATATGAGACACGAATTTACATAATACTATAGATTTATTCCTTAATGTTAAGATATTGAATTAGGTAAAATATGATTCACTAATTTGTAAAATTGTCTCTTTTTATATTAAAAATAATAATCATGTGATTGAGTAGAGATAACAATTATCTATAAATTCTTTCATTTAAGGAATAATTTTAAATTGGTCAAAGTGTTGAATGCAACCCGATTTTCTTGTAACTAAAATGAGAAGAGATTTTGAATTTCAAATTTTCACTTCAAAACCACACGTAAATTTGGATGCAAATTTATTAAAAATGAATTCAACAAAACTCATAATTTTAGGGGCATTTAATGCTACCCTATTTTATGATTAAAAGAATCTAAAAACTTTCTAAATATGGTGTGCAATTAATTATGAATTGACTTTTCTTTCTACTAATTTTAGTAAAAGGAATGGCTTTTCATATAAATATAGATGCGATGGTCGATCGAGAGGGAGAGTTCATGAGAGCGATATTGGGATGTCTGCGCAAGGTATCAACAGATTAAGGAAATCCACGCTCAATAACTCTAGGTTATCATATTCTTGTTCTCCAAGCCAAAGAGTAAAACGGGTCATGGGTTGGGCGCACACGGGCGCGGTTCGACTGGACTCAGTTCATTAAATAAAGAGTAATCGAGGCTCGACAATAATCGAACGATAAATAAAATAAAACCAGGAAATTATTATATATATAACACATTTTAATTAAATATAATACACATACTAATATTTAGTAATACACATTAATCACATTTAATCAATTAAGCACATTAGACAATTCTATAAATATTATTAATAACAATAATAACAATCAATTAACAATTAAAAGAAATTTGGTATTTAGCAACAATATTTATAATAATAATAATAGCAATAATCAAATAGGCAATTGGATAATAATAATAATAATAATAATAATAATAATAGAGACAATAAATAATAAATAACCCAATTATTCCATATTCAAACAGATTGTATTTGGTTCACGCGATTAAACCGAAATCGACTAACGTCAAACTTTTTTAAATAAAACGATCGGGTACTCCAACCTTTTATTTAAGCCGACATCGCGACTAGCAAAATAATTATAATCTCATAAATAATATTCGATAAATAGAATATTCTGAGAAATTCTATAAATTGAATGGGGCGTTACATCTATCTCTACAGATGTCTTGGGAAACATCTCGTTGGATAGACCTATTCCATATCTAAAAGGTAACATACCTTTCTTGGAATCCTGCATGCTGAATCTGACCAACACAATATCTATGTACGTAGACTGAGATAAGAAAAACATTCTCTTCTTACGGTTTCGAATGACCTTAATACCAAGAATGTGTCATGCTTCACATAAGTCTTTTATATCAAATTGCTTAGACAACCACACCTTTGCGTCTAACAACTCCTCTTTACTATTTCCAATAGGTATATCGTCTACGTAAAGTAGAAAAAACACCACCACGCTCCCTCTAATCTTCTTGTACACATGATGCTCATTCGGACATTGAGTGAACGCGTACGACTTGATCACCTCATTGAACCAAAAGTTATAAGACCGTGAAGCTTGCTTCAATACATAAATAGACTGATTAAGCTTGTACACTAGATGTTCATGTCCCTTAGCAATGAATCCCTCTGGTTGCTGCATACAGATGTCCTCCTGAAGGTTTACGTTAATGAAAGCCATCTTGACATCCATTTGCCAGACCTCACAGTCATTATGAGTTGCTACAACCATAAGAATCTGAATGGATTTAAGCATAGCTACTGGCAAAAAGGTCTCATCATAATCAATACCTTCTTTCTGGTATAACCTTTCGCAACACGTCTAGCTTTAAAGGTTTCCACCTTTCTATCCAGTCCTCTCTTTCTCTTATAGACCCACTTTTCATCCAATGGGTCATACCCCGTCGGGTGGTTCGACAAGACCCCAAACCTGATTGGAGTCCATTGACCCCATCTCAGCTTTCATTGCAACATTTCATGAATCTGCATCTTTATCTTGGAGTGCCTCGTTGTAGGTCCTTGAGTCCAATTCTTGATCTCCTGGAACTAAGTCTGATGACTCTCCAAGATATATACATTGGTTGGGTTGTATAGAAACACTCTCACTATGATGATGTACTGTCTGCACTGGCACACTCTCAGTGTGCCGTGTTGCAGTACTATGTGATGTATCCACTTGCGCACTCAGTGGGGAACTATCAACTTCACTCCTAAACTCCTCTAAGACAAGTCTACTCATGAGCTTGTCATTCATAATATAGTCTTGATCCAAGAATCTAGCGTTCATACCACTTTCTGATCCTCGACACTGTAAAGTAATCCACTGTAATGCCCCGTTTGTTTAGGAATTATTTGGAATTATTTATTTTATTGAGTTTCACTTTATTGTTAATATTTTTGTTATTATTATTATTATTATTATTATTAATTTTGGTTATTGTAAATGCTAAATGTCTAATTGCTCTTAATTGTCTAAATTGATTGTTATTATTATTAATTAATAGTTGTATTAAATGTCTAAATTGTCTAATTGTTATTATGTGTCTTAAATGTTTATTATTAATAAATATTATTATATTATATATATATATATATATATATATATATATATTTCTTTATATTCAGGTTTTATTTTAAATTACCGTTGATTGAACCGGGCTCGAGTATTCGTTAGAGTTTAACCGAGAGACCCGGCCTTGTACCCGCGTACCCGACCCGCTCTCTTTGCTTGGATGGGAATATTTCAATTGTAATCTAATGCTATATAAGGGAGAGATTCCTCCCCGCAGCTCGTTAAAGGAATTATTTATTTAATTAAAAAAAAAAAAAAATCTGGACAAAAAAAAAGCAGGTGGAAAAAAACCAAACACACGTATTCCGGGAATACGTTTTCAATTGTAAAACGTATTACGATAATACGTTTTGCATATAAAAACGTATTCCTGGAATACGGTCTCGTAAAAAATAATTAAAGAACTTAATTAACATAATTAAACTAGGTTAAAATGCATAACCAAATTAATACGGTTTATATAAAACCGTATAATCGTAATACGTTTTATAATTAAAATTAATATTAAATAAATTTATTAATTATAAAACACATTATGTAAATGCGTTTTACAAATAAAAATAATTTTATAATTTTTAAAAATAATATTTTTTCCAAAAAAAAAAAATTCAATCATAAAACGTATTTGAATAGTACGTTTTATGTTAAAAAATTATATTTTCCCCAAATTGAATTTTGCCCTATATTCCAATTGGTAAAAATTTTCAATCATAAAACGTATTTGAATAATACGTTTTATGTTATAAAATCAATTTTCCCCCAAATTGAAGTTTGCCCTAATTCAATTTTGCCCTAAATTTCAATTTTATTAATAAAATAAAATAGAAACTGTATTCTAACAATACGTTTTATTAATAAAATAAAATAGAAACTGTATTCTGTAAATACGTTTTAGTCTGTAGGAAAAAAAAAATGGCATCCATTTTTCAACGAAATAAACTTGTTCAATATCTCATAACGAAATAAACCTGTTCAACCAATCACAACCAAATAAACCTGCTCAACCAACCAATACCAGTCAATTCACCAAATAACAATCCAACATACACTATATAAAAAAAAATGAACCACAATAATTTATTAAAAAACTCTACATACCAAAAAGGTCAAAATAAAGTTTATACGTACAAAACAAATACAGTTTATACATACAATATAAACTAACACAAACTAACTATGAAGGAGTGAAGGGATCCCTAGGCCTGCGCACTTGGGACCCCTTCCGAACCTTTGGCCGTGAAGAAGACGAGGGTGTAAGGGTCTGTGTGAGATTTTCGGAATCCAACTCATTCTCTTCATTTCAGTCTCCTTCTTCTGAGTCTTCTTCACCTAAGTAATTAATTTAGTAAAAAAATCACAAATTGGACTTGCGAAAAATAAAAAAATAAAAAATAAAAGTAAAAAAAATTAATCTATGTTAAGTAAATAAATCTCACGTTGTTCAGGCTCGGGATTCTCAGGTTCTTCAGGCTCGGGGGACGGTTGATTGTTGGGCGGGCCCGAGATCTTCTACCCCCACCAATGTTGGGGGCGGGTCGATGCCTCGCGACGTGGGGCTGTATCCTCTGGGATGGAACTTACTCGTCCTGGGATAGAATTTGACTTGACTGCGCCATTTGTGTAATAGCTTGGCCTCCAACAGTCAGATAATTATAGACAAAGTTGTATGACTGTTGGAATACGGTCTGCACCTCTGGATGGAATGTAGGCATCAAGTGTTGAATACTCTCTATCAAGTTATAGACGCCCTCCATGCCAGAAGACTGAAAATAAAATTAAAAGTAATTAGTATGAAACACACAAAATAATAATAATAATAATAATAATAATAATAATAATAATAATAATAATAATAATAATAATAATAATAACAATAATAATAATAATAATAATAATAATAATAATAATAATAACCACAAATTATATACACTTACCCCGCACGCTAACCGCTCGGCAATTGGCTGATAGCCGCCGACCTGTTGGAACGCCTGGTAATTACCAGGGTTACTGAGGAGTCTCACAGTTTTACTGTGAAACCAATCAATGTAACCCTGGTCTGGCTGCAGGAAGTCATACACAGGGGCAAGTGGGAGGAGATTTTTTTCTCTTTCTTCCCAGGTCAAGGTGAGCGGTGAATGATAGTCGGCCCAATCAAGGAATTCCCTCCCAGTCATTCCTTGGCTGGCGTGGTGTCTGGCCCAGTCTTGCTCACACATAATGATCGGATCTTGGGGGATGGACAGGCAACACCCAAATTGTTGGAGTACTCTATCAGGCAAGTGTAGCTCACTTGTGCTCCAACAGAAGATCCACCCCCGGTACATCCAAAATTGTGGACCTTCTGTGCACTCAACCGGGAGAGTACCATTTTGCAGGTACTGTTGATAGGGCATCCAAATGAACTGTAAAAAAAAATATATGAATTAAGAAACTAAAAAATTAAAAACAAAAAAGAAGGATAAATTAATAATTAAGACTTAAGAATCTTACATTTGTCTCTCGCAGCCCTGTCAACTGATCCCGGATTGCGGCCATTCCCTTGCAAACATCTTTTAGACTTTTCCGTCCCACCCACCTTAAAAATGACAGAAAAAAAAAGTTTGTAATTACAATTTTCGATAATGGAAATAACCTACGTATTAAATATAAATAAATCTTTTTACCTGGCACCCAAGGGACAACCACCAATTGAATCAAACTGTGTGGACTTCATTGTTGGGCGAATATGAGGGATACGCTCCCACGCCCAAACCTACACATATGGACATATGCATTGTTATTAAATATTAGTCCCAATTATAATAAAAAATAATGAATTTCAAAGAAGAAGAAATTAAACTTACCAGAATCAATTGCACACAACTCTTAATCCATTGTGCTCCAGCCTCGTAGCCAGTGCACAACGCTCTATATATAGCGGCCAGGAGCGCTGAACCCCAGTTGTACCCCTTAATACCGTCTATGTCCTCCAGCAGCTGCAGCCAATAAAGATTCACGCCATTCCCCCGCTGGTCGGGGAAGAAAAAGGAGCCGAGGCACCACAAGATAAGGGCCCTCGCCCTCTGCTCGTAGTGTATAGCCGGAAGTCCATTTCGCAGAACTTTGATGCATTCCTTTTCTAATCCCGAAGACTTCATAAATTGGCCTTTAATGGCCCAACCAGCGGGATTGTAAGCCGCTTCCTCTTCCGGAGTGCTGGGGGGATCCTGAGAGTGGTTTTTAGAAAAATTATATAATTGAGTGGACATGCATTTAAAAAAAGTAGGAAAAAATATACCTGGAACAAGCAGCTATCACGCCATTGTACCGGTGTTAGGTCTACCGTCACTCCTAAACAAGCAGCTCCATCGACCGGTAGACTGAACAGGACTTGTACATCTTGCAGAGTGATGGTCGCCTCCCTGAAATCGAAATGGAAGGTGTGCGTCTCCGGACGCCACCTTTCAAGCAGACCGGTAATGACGGCGTTGTCGGTTTGAACTCGACCCATTCGAAACAAGGGCCCGAAACCGGTCTGCTCGATCACCTCCCAAACCGACGGATGCTGCTTTGGCAAAGCCATCCAAAACTGGTCGTAGCGATTTGTAACCGTGTCGCTATGAGTTCCTGGTTGATTATTATAAACCGCCCATGCTCGGTGTTTGTATTGAAGATATAGAAATCTGGTATTCCTCAGTCCAGGGTGAACACCGTATCTCTGAGGCTGGGACGAAGATGATGAAGCCATTATCTACAATTAATGTATAAAAGTAAACAATCAAACGATCATGTGGTGCACAATGAAACAAAATTATCCCGGTTGACTATTAAACAATCAAACAATCAAACGATCATGATGAAGCCATTATCCCGGTTGATTATTATATGCACAATGAATTCCAGTAAGAAATAAAATTAATGAATAAATTGTTACGGCGTAAAAAATAAACAATCAAACGATCATAAATTAATGTATAATTCAAAATCACAGTAAAAAGATTTGACATGGATCTTTTCTTGCATGTAATGGAGATAATACACATAGCGACTAATATTCATGTTTGTATGCCTGCTCAACACTCATATGAAAGTCATGCAAAATAAATCCACACAGATTTCCATTGCTCAACATCTATTTGTGAGCTTTCATTAATTCAAAGCCAAATTCACCTAAGTAATTCTTTTCTTAGATTATTAAATAAAGTCTTAAGCATGGCATATCCTTCATATTTTTTTTAACTAAATCTTAACACATTAAACCCATCATTTCAACAATATCATGATATGTGAACAGGTTCAAGATATTTTCCCAATTCAAACTTTAATGTGATCAATCAATCAGAAAAACAGAGAATTTCATACAAACTCAACATTTAAGTGACCAAACCTTTCTCAAATTCACATTAATATCCACATGAGTGAGCTTCAAAAGCAGTAGTTCAAAAAGCACACTTTCTTGTTCCAATTTTCTTCTTTAAGAACAAGAGAATTACAAAGCCACCATACTAAAGAGTTTGTAAATGCCTAATGAACAACACATAACAAAAGGGGCCCAATTTCGAAAATAAATCACCTTCTTCCTTCCTTTCTTTCTTAAATTTTATTAAATCTTTCATGCTTTAATTATTGTCATCTTCCCCTAACCCTAATTCAAACCTAATTTCGAATTCAAATCCATTAACAACAGAGTTATTGTTACCCAAGAAAAGCCCTAACCCTAACCTAATTCAAACCTAATTTTGAATTCAAAAACTAATTCCAAACCCTAAATTTCTCATGCATTCATTTACCATATTTTCAATTTAGAAGAAATATTTACCTTGTAGGCGGTGCGGCGCGACGTGGCGGTGTGATGAAGGATCGGGTACCACTTCCGTATCACGGTGCTGCGGCGGTAGTTTCTCCTCGGTCGGTATGGTACTCTCTCGCTCGCTCTCTTCTTTCTTTTGGTATATAAGTACTCTTCTCATCTCTGTTCTGCTCGCGTAAGGAGGAAGAAGAAGATTTTTTTATATTATATTTAATATAAAACTGTATTCTGAGAATTCGGTTTACGTAAATTATTTGTAACCCGTATTCCCATAATACGTTTTACATATAATTAAAAGTAAACCGTATTCTGAGAATACGTGTTATTTAGAAAAAAACAAAATGGCATATACTTTATATTATATACTATATACTATACTATATGTTATATACTATATATTATATGTTATAATATATTATGTTATGTTATATACACTATGTTATGTTACTTTAATATATATAGTATATACTACATAACATGTAGTATATACTATGTTACTATCTTAGTATATAATATATAATATATAAGATATAGTATATAATATATAACATAGAGTATATAGTATGTTACTATAGTACTATAATATATACTATGTTACTATGTTACTATAGTATATAATAGATGTTATATTATAACTTATATTATAACATATAACATATGTTATATTATATCATAGATGTTATATTATAATCTATATTATATTATATGATATATTATAACATATGTTATATTATAACATAACATATAGTATATAACATATAAAATAAACTATATGTTATATCATATTATATGTTATATCATAGTATATAGTATATGTTATAGTTTAGAGATAATTGAGCATGCCATGATGTTGTTAAGATCTCGTATAGGCCTTTAATATGTTAGAGACCTGTGACTGGATTGATGAAATAGTATCTCTCCCCCCAAAAGCAATCTTTAGTCATATAGAGAAAGAATGTGTGAGGGAGCATTCTCACGTCATTATTAGAAAGCCCGATCGACATTTAGACATAAATAACTGCCCTCTAACTGACAAAGGATTTGCCGTCCAGGTCGATAAATGAGCCTTCATATGGCATGTGGTCGGAAGCTGGTGTAGGTGCTATTTCCACCTCTCGTGAGGAATGGTTTTATAGTAGATATTATATTATGTAGTATATGTTATATTATATAACATATAATATATCATATAATATAGTATAGGTTATAATATAGTATAGGTTATCATATATTATATGATATATTATATGTTAGTTAATTCCCACATTTCATGAACCCGTTTCTTAGTCACTCGAACCTTCCACACACAAGGTTCATTTTCATTAGATCTGCAGACCACTTTGAATGACTTTTAATTAGAATCTGTTGTCCGAACTGCCCTCAGCCTATCAAAGTTCCAAGCTAAGATACCCGATTGTGCTTCTTCATTGCTTCTAAAAACTATACCCAAACGTATGGTCTCAATGTCGCCATTCCATAATGGAAGAGCATACTCGTTCTCATCTATCTTCGATGGATCTCATTCACCCATCTCGCGATAAATGTGGCGACCACCACTAGGAAGAGGGTCTTTCTCTTCAATCAATTCGGGTTCACTCTCCTCGTTTATCGATCTGTCTGATTCACTTTCGGAGGTCTCATCTATGAAATCATCTTCACCACGAATGAAATCTTCTTCGCCTTCTTCTTCTTCCCAGTTTTCATTTTCCCATTGCATTGTTAGCTTGTCCCTTCTCCAAAATTACGTAGATGCGAAGTAGACGCACCCTCAACATCCACCACTCCCCCGTAACATCCCTACACATCCTCAACCTGTGTGACCGGTGTAAAAGCCTCCAACGATAATTGCAAATACACCATAGACATAAAGGAAGGTAATAAATATACTGAAGAATAAATAACCAAAAAAATCAATTATTTCAACAAATAACCAAAATAAATATTTCTAATAAAATAATTCTCCAAATCCCTAATACCCATAATCAACAATAACATAAAATTCATCTATATTTAGAACAAATGGAAAGTCCTAATTCCAACCCTAATTAGAAAAACCCTAAGCCAAACAACAACGAACCAATACACAATTGACAATTTACAAAAAAATTCCAATTTCCAATTCAACTACAAATATTCAATAAACAATTAACAATTCCCAATGTTCAAACACCACTACATTCAAACATACTATAACAATTCCCAATTTCCAATCAACTCAAAACAATGTAAAAAATTGAGATAAGTCAATATACCTTGTGCAAATGAATTAACTGGAAATGAGGCTCGTGTCGTTGTTGTCGATTCGGATTGGGTAGGGATAAGATCGCGTACGCAGATGCTTGTTCGCTTCTTTCGGTTCTGCTCGAAGTTCGTGCTTCTATTCTAATTCTCGTCTCTGAAGTGAGGGAAGAGAAGAGGGTTTTTTTAATATTTGATTGCAAAACATATTACAAGTATACGTTTTACTTTTTTTTTTAATTGTAAACGTATTTTGTTAATACGTTTGTGTTTTTTTTTTTAAATTAAAATATATAAACGTATTTTGTAAATATGTTTTAAATAGATTTTTTTTTAAAATTAATTTAAAAGAACCTTATATCGAAAATACGTTTATAAAAACCCTAAAATTGAATTTTAGGGTTTTTAAAACCGTATTTGCATAATAAGTTCTATAATTACTATTATTTAATTCAATTCCACTTTTTAAACAAAAAATTATTTTCTTTTTTTAATTTTACAAAAATATTTATAAAACGTATTACCAGAATACGTTTTTTCTAATAAAATTTTATTAGAAAAACGTATTCCTGGAATACGTGCTTTTGATTTTTTTTCCACCTCTTTTTTTTAGTTTTTGTCTACTTGTTTTTCTTTTTAAATAAATAAATCACCCCTCGTTAAAGTCCATTGTGCGCAGACCCTAAAGAATATCTCTCTTCCGCTCGTTCATCGCGCAGAGAGAAATCTGCTCATCCGCAGCTTTTATTCACTTCGCTCGTTATTTCAATAGGAAGAGAAGAAAAATCTCTCGTTCAACCCATACTCTCCATTACTCTCAAATCTCTCCTTCTCGGTTAAAAAAAAATGAAAAAAGAATCAAAAAACAGATCATAGAGAAGAGAAAGAAAAAGAACTGCTCGTGAATTTTATTTTCTCGTTGCACCAGCATCATCGTCCCGCCATCTCTTCATTGTCGGCCCATCATCATCGATTTTCTTCACAGCAAATCCTTCAAGCAGCCACCTCACGGACTTCTCCCTGCAACATTCATCTCCCCGCAGCAAACTCTCGGCCGACCACCACCTTCCCCGGTGAACCCGAGCAACAACAGGCGCGAGGAAGCCGAGCCGAGAAGCCACAAGCAAGCAGCCATGGATGCGAGTAGCAGCAAACATTCCTGGAAGAAATCCACGCTCGAGAGCCCCGGCTGTTTTCCGTCGAGCTGCTGTCCGCGAGAAGCTCACAAGCAGCCCGCTGCTTCTCCACCCCCATTGTTGTAGTTCGAGTCCCGTCGAGTCCTGACGGTGTGCCGAACGTAGCCGTCGAGTTCTGTCGGAGTGCCGAACGTAGCCGTCGAGTCCCATCGGAGCGCACGTATAGCCATTTCAGCCCCGTTTCAGTTCTTTCTTTCGAACGTTCCCGGTACCTAGGATCGAACCCCATCTCGTTTGATTTCGTGATTCGTGATATTGTGTAACATTGCTTGCTAAGTTGCTGATTTTGTGAATTACAAGTTGATTACGTGCCTTGGATATGTTATTGTGCCTTATTATGAATTTATATGCGTTTTGTATATCAAACTGATTGTCGTCATTTTGGTTGTTATTGAACAGAGTTTCAAGTGGTATTTTTCGTGGAAATCCTAGAATTATAGGTACTTGGAGTTGTCCTTGATTTATTGGTTTTGGTTTGAGGTCGTTTCGATGTGTATATCATGAGTTATGAATTTTTTAAATCGATCATGTTGCTGAATCGTAATTAATTCATGATAAATCGTGTGATGCCGTGAAATTTTATATGTGATGTCCTGTAATGATTTTGTAAGTCATGTAAAATTTCAAGTCGAAACTCCATCTGTAGCTATTTTAATTAATTAAATCGGTTTCTGGTCAGAATATTGTAAAATTCATTAAAAATCGTACACTTGGAGTTTTGATCTGAAACTTTGAGGAGCATGTTACGTTGTGTTATTCAGTGTTGATTCAAAATGTTCGGTTAAAATTCAAAGTGTAGCTATATGAACTATTGACGTCGGATTTTGGCACTATTTTTGCTTTAATTATTTAAAAATGCTTCCGGATGAATTTAGGGGAAACTTGGTGAGGTTATGTGCTTTTGTATGCCCTGTGATGTGGTAAAGTTTTAGATTGATTGGTAGAGTCTAACTCCGGATTCTAAATTTTGTTTATTTTGGAGTCTTAATGCTCGGTTATCCGTTGTTTAGGTTCGGATTAGATTTTATTGATGTTGGCATGATTTATGTATATTACCTGAGGTATTTGAGCTGTGCTCATGTCTAGTAGTCACTACAAAGTACTTAACTCTGTCAAGGAATCCACGAGTCACTTAGTCGATATAATTTTAACTAAGTATATGTGCTTTGTGTGTTGCCTTGTATTGGATAGTCAGTTGATAGACTATTATAATTGTTGTAGGTTCATCAAGCTAAACTTTTGCCATAATTCCTTCAACTATGTGTTTAGCTACATCTTGGTATCCAAGTGGGTTTTACTTATAAAATTTGCTATGGCGTAAATAATTTATTTGTTGTTGGGTTGGTATGATCAGTGCATGTTTGTGAATTTGTGTAACCTTTAATGTGAGCTGTATGTCATCCGAAAGGTTGTCCCCGTCGTTGAGAGTTGTATGTCCTTCGACGGTGCCCTTGTGAGGCAATCTCCCTAAGTCCTGATATGGTCGTACTCTTGTGTGGTACGTAAGTCCCTATGTAAGGCCATGCCGTTGAGAGTTGTATGTCCTGCGGTATGCACTCTCATTGTTGGGAGTTGTATGTCCTTCAATGGCTAATGATAGATGTGCACATGAGTGAGATTATTGGTGTATTGATTGGAGATGAGACATGTTGAATTGATTTATGATCATGCTGTGACCATACCCTTTGTTATATTATGTTGTTATTTACGTGCATAGTGGTGAGCACAACAGTTCATCGTGCTAACTCCCACCTGCTCTTCATGGATGCAGGTTAAGCAGGTGCCGGCTGACGAGACAAAAGACGAGTGGTGTTGGTCTTTGACTGACTTCATTTAGTTTATTCCGCCTGCTAGTAGACTTTGGATTTATTTAAGCTTATTTAAGACTTGGGGACTTTGGTATTTATGATTTATGACTTTGGAATTTTTGGGACTTTGAATTTTGAGATTTTCCCTTATGAACAATTTGGATGAAACTGGGATTTATGAAAACAGTGGATTTATGATTTATGATTTATGCAAATGTGATTTATGTTATTTATGTGATTTAGTTCGAGTAGCGCCACTGATTTACGTAAAGGTTTCGAAAAATTTAAGTTGACTTTTTGAAAAGCCTTTGACTTTCGTCAAATAAAAGTGGGGCGTTACATCCACCTTTCATTTCTTTGGGATAGTCAACAAATAATCGTGCTTCTGAACTCTTCTCCAACTTACCAGCCTCCTACACCAAAACGTGTGCAGGGCTGCCCCATACTCGATTGTGTGAAAACCCAGGCATACGCCCTTTTCACAATTCATAAGTAGTAGTCTTTACCGACTTCGATGGAAGAGAGTTCAGAGTATACTATGTTGTTTCCTGCGCCATACCCCAAAACGAATTTGGTAACCTTGAATAACCCATCATTGATCTAACAATCTCTATAAGAGTTCTATTTCTTCACTCTGTAACCCCGTTCTGCTGGGGTGTGCCGGGTGCAGTAAGTTGGGATTCAATCCCATCTTCTAATAAGTATGTCCTGAATTCTCCAAAGAGGTATTCGCCACCTTGATCAGATCAAAGTGACTTGATACTCTTACCATGAAGCTTTTCCACAACTTCCCGATACTCCTTGAACTTCTCAAAGCATTCTGACCTGCGGAGCATCAGATAGACGTACCCAAATCTCGAGTAATCATCAATGAAGATGGAAAAGTACTTAGAACCTCCTCTAGCTTGGATCAACATAGGACCACACAAATTAGAATGAATTAATCCGAGCACTTCTTGGCTCTTATACCCCTTTGCCGCAAACGATCTCTTAGCCATCTCACCTTCCAGGCACGATTTGCAAGTTTGATAGTTATCTTATAGTATACCGAGATGCTCGCTAGAAACCAACTTTTGAATCCTCTTAAGGTTGTGTGCCTAAGTCTAAGGTTCCAAAGATACACTTGATTTATCTGCAAAGACTCCTTCCTCTTGTTAGATTTAGCCAAGATATTATTCAATTCAGTTTGTTTCATCGTGGGATAGTTTGATTTAAGAACATATAAATTGCCAATTAATGAACCAGAACATATGAAAGATTTCCAAAACGAATAACAACCATGTCATCAAACGAAGTAGAGAAACCATCCATAGAAAGTATAGAAACTGAAACAAGGTTCTTTCTAAAACATGGAACCTAAAGGCAATGTCTCAAAACCAAACTAGAAATATCATAAGATTTAACGTCTCTCACTGCAAAAGCCGCCACTTTCGTGGCATTGCCCATGTAGACGATGATCTCTTCTTCCTTAAGTTGTCTGGTTTCTTGGAACCCTTGCAAAGAATTGCAAACATGATCAGTGGCTCTAGTATCTACACAACAAGTACTGGTAGATACAATCGCTAAACATGTTTTTACAACATAAATAAGAGAGTAGCCTTCTTTGCCCTTCTTTAGAAGAACGCAGTCGATCTTCCAGTGTCCTAACTTGTTGCACTTTTGCATTTCCCTTTCGGTTTTTTTGCCACTACCTGAAGGGCAGGCTGCGGGGCAACCGGAGTAGTTTGTGCCTTCGCCTTTCCTGCATACTTCTTTTTCTTCCTGTCCTTGTAGGGCCTGGAAGGTCCAGCCTGCTCGGCGACTAGCACCTGAGTATTCTGAGTGAACAAGACTTCTGCTAACTGAAGCTTAAGTAACAGCCCTAGGAGAGCCATATGCATTTTGTGCATGTTGTATTTCAACCAGAACTGGACAAAGCTTTTCGGCATAGACTGTAGCATAATATTAACATGGGTTTTCCCGTCAATAAAACCTCCTAATGCCTCAAGCTCATTGAGTTGCACTATAACTCATCACTGCCCTAACCATCTCCAGAATAGTCCTTTTCTTTCGTCCTACTACGTCATTCTGTTGAGGTGTTGTTGGGTTCTATGAGGAACGTCGGCAATATACACATTCAAATCTATTGAATAATAAATCCTAACGCAGCAGAATATATAGTTATAATTAAGACTTACGGTTTAAAATTTTTGCCGACTCTGAGACGTTTCTGATTTTCGTTGATGGAGATCGTCTGAACACCAAAGTTCAATGGGCAGCTAGACATGGCCTTTCTTGATTCTAATCGAGTCATCAGAATTATCGGATCATCTTGGACCTTCAGTAAGTGAATCGGACTCCTCGGGCCACTCGAAAACCATCTGGGGCATGAACTGGGCTTACTGGGTTAGGCTGAACCGGGTCAAACCGGGTTTGGTCGGGTTTGGGCTGGACTGGGCTGGTTCGGTTCGAGTCTAGTCGTTGGGCATGGGGACTGGCTCGCTAGCCGCGGACTTCTCGCGTACAGGGCCGGGGATGCACGCTGCTGAGCGCTAATGCACGAGCGCTGGTGCACGAATGCGCTAGATGGGCGAGCAGGAACAACGCGTGCATGCAGCGCGTGCAGGAACTTCGCGGGTGGCACCCTGGAGCACGATGATAAAGATCGTGTATCCCACTCAACTCGATTTACCGTGAAACCCGTGCCGACGCCTTCTGTAACGCCCCGTTTTATTTTAAGGAATTTACCAAATTTATTTACGAAAATCAGAGTATTTTTCGTAAATTCTCAATTTAAAAATAATTTCTCAACGGGCGCTACTTAACTACCAACAAAAATTACACAAATACGAGCAAACAGATTGAACTTATACATACATAAATTAACAGTTATAAAGATTTTAAACAACTTATTCAATAAGCTCCAAAACCAAAAAGAAAGTTTAACATAATCCAAAGGGTTCATCCAACATGTTCATAATAACCAAAGCGGAAGCAGAAATATCCAAAGTAAGCTCAAATAGTTCAACATGAATAATAAGAGGCGGAAGCAAGAGACAATAATACTGCAACAACGAATGACCACCACTCGATCGTCTTCACGCCGCCGCCGCCAGCCATGCTCAACCTAAAGAAAGGAAGGGAAGACAAAGAGAAAAATAATGGGGGTGAGCAAAACCATCATGCTCACCATTACCACACAATATATCCCGCATAAAGGTTCAAAACCGTAAATAAAGTACGCATAGAATCTAAGGTCTAACTCCCTACACGGCCTATCGCAATCCTCCTATCTACATACAACAACCTTCTGGTCAGACATCGGCAAGGAGTAACCAGAAACTTTCCCACCCCGACTACAACGGGATAAGAGATCATTTCCAAGAGACAGTGGAGCTGTTCTCCCCCCCCCGCCCCCTGGAAAGTACACGGATCAGGGCGTCCTCCTCCCGGATACAACGGGCAGGCGACCTCTCACTGCTTATGCATTCATCAAAGGCACTATCAACGGGACACCTAGACTAGGGTTCTCACGCATACAACAACTATCGAAATGAACATTTATACGAAATAACGAGTACGATAATTATAGATACTACGTAAATGTACCCACCTAGACAAAAGCAAGAGAGATAGCACAAACGATACGTGTAGGCAGCGAGCTCGGCTCGTCCAGCACCTACATTTAATAAAATAGCCCTATAAATGACTAGTTCACCCATGAACAACTAATCATAACAATCACTTAGTTCAACTAAGCTCACATAATCATTTAAGCATGCATTTAATTAAGGAAATCCCATTTCCGAAAACACCACGTAAGTTTTCAAAACATAACCGGAGCAGCGTTTTTAAAATCAACATAACTATCCACACACAATTCATATGAACATGATTCAAGTTGCATTTTAACCTTAAGACATATATCTACAAGTTTTATGAAGACACCGAAAACAAATAAGGCCATTTAGCATGTGATAATTCAACAAACATTCATTAAAAAGAAGCAGTCAAAAACTGGGAATATGCAACTGACCGGACTTCAGTAATTGCTAGATAACTGGAGCTACAGACATATTTTTAATGAGATTCTAAAAATAACTCAAATGTCTACAACCTTTCTGAAGGTTATATTAGCAAATAATAACATTATCAATGAGTTTAGACACAAAACATTTGATTTCATAAAATCATCCAGACTCACATATGATATAAACAGCACCTCAGTATTTATCATCTAACTCATGCTACAGACCTCTAAATGACATAATTCTTGCATGCTCAGAATGCTAAGAAACAAGGCTACAACTTTTATTTAGATCATAAAAGCAGATAAGGTCATTTAGATAGTGTTAAAACAGTTAACATTTAAGAATCAGTTTCTGCCAAAGTACAACACCCTATCTCATGCATATCTATATATATATATATATATTT
>CACSLK010012206.1:15198657-15269829 GCA_902706635.1 Striga hermonthica
ATATATATATATATATGATTCAATGGTTGCAAGTAAATGGGTAGGGTAATCGGGTCGAGTAATGGGTTTGCCTACTATACCCGCACCCGACCCGACCTGACCCGGGGTTCGGGTAGCATAATTCTACCCGAACCCGACCCGAAACCCATTCATCTCGGGTTTATCCGCCCCAAAAATGCGGGTAACCCGCTGGTAACCCGACCCTACGAGTTTTATTGACATCCCTAACTTCTCAATTCAAGGTAAAAATATTATTAAACAAGTCTTAATTCTCATAGTTCTTTATATATCTATAAATGCCATCACTGGTCTCTTTTCTATGAAAATTTAACTCTTATCTGCACCACTATTATGATTAAAGGCTCAGAATTTATTAACTCAAGCCATCTAATTAAATTGTTATTGCATTATCTTTTAATCGTGATTAATAAAAAATTAAATACACACAACCTCTTAAACATATTTTATTTAGTGTAATGACTTTATAAGTGGCTAAATACCAATATACAAGCAACAACTCAATTTCCACTATCTAAACTAGTGCCTACAATATTTATATGTTGGATCCATCTGCTTCTCTTCTTAAACCTTATATAAACTCTCATTACATAAATTTTTATTTGTCTTTGATAAACATTCACAGCCAGAAAAAGGGAAAGCTTAGCTAATACCTCTCTTCTAGTAGCAAAATGGAATAGGAAAAAAGCTCGGATGGACTAGGTGCTCTCGACTTCCTCGACACTCTCAGCTATAGCAACAAGGCTCGTGGACGGAAGATCGAAAGGGGCTGGTCGCGGTGTGCGCGAACCGAGGGCTTGGCCAGCGCGGCTTTGCCGAAGACTCACTGGAATCCGGTAGGGCTCCCTGGATTTGTGCTATAGAGGTGGAAGTGAGTTGATTTTTTGATGTTCTTGCTAGCTTTGGAGAAGAAATTAGCTCTTGTAGGGGTGAAATGGAGATGATGATGAATAGTAACAAGGTTGGGCTAGGGTATTGAAAGTGAATGAGGATGCTATGTATTTATAGAAGGAATAAACTTAGGGTTTGGGTGTTAAAATGGACTTGGGTTTGCACAATAACATTGGGCTTAATATTTAATCTTGACTTGGGCATAAAAATGAGCTTGAGCATGTACATTAAATACTAATTGGTCCGACTTTATAATATAATTCGATCAAGGGCTAAATATTGGACCGAAATACAAATAATCCACTTACATAGCTCAGAAATTGGGCTCGCTAGGGAATTACATAAATTCCCAACTTTTCTAATACTCAAAAAAAAAAATAATTAATCGAGTCTTAGACATAGGATTTTTATCTCATTTTCGAAATAAAAATTCGAACGTTCTCTCCATGACTTAGACTAAGAATTTAATAATTTATGCGATTAATAATAAAAATTCTCAGCATAATTAATATTTTACTACTTCTGGAAAATAAACTGGAGTTAAACATATAATTCTGGGTCGGGACTGTAATACCCGTTGGAATAAGGATTATATGATATTATTATTTATTATCTTTATTAGTGTTATTATTATTATTATTATTTAATGTCTAATTGCTTGATAATTACAAATAAATATTATTGTTATTTATAAATGCTAATTACTACTAATTGTCTATATTGATTGTGATTATTATTATTATTAATATTAAATGTCTAATTTTCCTAATTGATAAAATATGTTTAAAGGTGTATTATTAATAAATTATTATGTATATATATATAGTAATCTCGTTATTTACTTTATCGAACCGTGTTATCGAACCAAGCCCGGAATATCGTAAGTGTTGAACCAAGGGCATGGTCCGCATGCACCACCCGGGTCTCTCTCTCTCTCTCTCTCTCTCTCTCTCTCTCTCTCTCTCTCTCTCTCTCTCTCTCTCTCTCTCTCTCTCTCTCTCTCTCTCTCTCTCTTTCTCTCTCTCTCTCTCTCTATGAATATCTGAATTACTACTCAATAGAAGATAATTAGTGCCTCATTAATCTTATTATTATGGTCATAATAATGCTTAGAAATGTAACAAAATCTATTCCTCCTCTATATTGCTCGCTCACCACATCAGAGTATGAAGAAAGAAAAACTCGATCACCCTCATGCTCTTATTTCTCTTTGCTATGTTTCTCGTTCGTTGAAGCTCTCTCTTTCTTCCGTCTTTTCGAAATCTTCTCTCTCACTTTCGATCATCATCTCACGCGACAAGTTCCAACAAAAAAATCAGTGATATCGTGAGCCTCGAGTGATTACCATTATCGTAGACGACCACCTACGAGTTTCCTTGGATTCCGGCGAGTTCCCTCCAGCAAGAAGCAGGCCCTCAACACGCACACTCTGCCGGCGAGAATAGCAACACAGCTGAGACTCACCTCGTGCGACCGAAATCATCGACCCATCTTTCCGATTTGTTATCCGAAGACGGGTAATACTTTAGAACCTTTTAGTTATTTTGTTCGTGCTCGGATATCGTGATATTGAATAGATGTCGTGCGTTTTATTGAATTTTCGTTAGAAGTTGAATTCATTCTGTTTTGTCGATATATTCATTTATTTATTCATTTATGTTATCATGACTATTCAGGGATGATTGGAACTCTCGATTCCATAAAAAATGAGTATCGTAATGTTGCTCTGATTATCTCGGTTTATTTTGGGGTCCCGTTTTGTTGTTTCGGGGTCTCGTTGTAATTTGTTTTGGGGTCGTCTTGTTCGTTTGTTTTCAAATTCTGTATTGTCGTTTCATTTTTCGAACAAGCAAAACCAGTTCTGAAAATTTGTGCTAATTTACAATTTTTTAGATGATGTAGAACCTTAGTCGGATTTAGATTTAACGTCTGTTTTGAAACAAAATTCAGTTTTGCGTAGTCTCTGTTGTGTTGTGTCTTTTTATTTCCAGTTCGCAGACAATAATTTTTTTTTTCTTCTTTTCGGTTAAACTAGCAACCAGTCTTGTAGCACAGTGGTGACGATGCTGATATTTGTACTAGAGGTTGTGGGATCGAGACCTGCCCTTGAGTAGTAGGCGCCATTTTTTTTTATTTAAACCCAGCTACAACTTGCGGGCCATCTGGCCCGATGCCAGCCCACGCGCGACCCGATCCCTCTCCCAGCTGCTGGCCCGCGAGCCCAATGCCCAGCCCGCGCACCTTCAGCCCTTAGAGTTTGGCCAGGCCAAATTCGCGCGTGTCAGCAGCCGAGTAGCGCCAATAGATTTTTCCAGTGCGGCCTAGTGTGTTTTATCGGTCCGTTTTGTGTGCCGAGAGCTTATATTTCAAGCCAAAATTATTTCCAAAAATTATTTTCACATGAGAAATTTTTTTTCGAGATTCCAAATTAATTTTTCGAGTCCTATTTTGCAAAAATGAGAGAGTTCCAAGTCCACGAAAAATTCGATTAAAACCCTTAAGTCTTAATTTTTACTAAGTATGGGTTTTATGTTAAATTCAAATAGTGAGATATATTATTGATACATTATCTCGCTTAAATGTAGGTGTTTGAGCAGTCGAGCCTCTTCCTACGTACTTGCTTTTATGTGCAATTTTCTACCAAAATTACCAGGTGGGTTTAATTTGGAAAATTTCTATGCCTTAAATGTTATTAATGTTTTACTTGTGGTATGATCAAGGTATGCATGTGAATCATGTAGCCTTCGGTGTGACCTGTACCGACCATCGAACGATTATCCCCGTAGCTATAGAACGTACCTTCGGGTAGTCTCCTTTATTATTGTTGACAGTAAGGGCGTGAGCCTTGACTGGTGATCCTCGTATGTAAGGCCAAGGCGTGAGTTTTGGCATTCGGGGTGGATTATTGCTCCTGCTGGTCGGGCACTCATTGTAAGGCCTTATATAAGGCGTTCGGTATATGGTTCGACAATAGTCTATTGCTATAGGTGTGCACATAAGACTATTATTGATTATTGATAGGAGATGGGATAGATTTTTGCTTCGTATCCATGTTGAGACCATACCTTTTGAATATTGATTACGGTTGATTATTGGCGTTAACATTTATCGCATAGTGGTGAGCACTACTGCTTCCTTTTGTGCTCATCCCCACCTGCTCTTCATGGATGCAGGTTAGTGTTGCGGGCACGGCTGAGAGAAGCGAGTGTGGTCATAATAAATTGTTACTACTTCCGCTTGAAACTGAAATATTGTTATTATTGTTTGTTCGATTTCAGAATTTTTGTTAGGGAATGTTTTCCCTGGGATTTTATGAGTATTGATTATTGAACTAAGTTTTGGATTATTGATTATTGATAAATGAATAAAGAGAATTGAGCATTGATGATTGGTTGAATCTGATATTCTTTCGAAAATGAGTAGCGCCTCCAGTGTTTTTTAAAACAAATTTCGAAAAATTTATCTTGAAATTTGGCAAATAAAAGTGGGGCGTTACAATATATATCAGAGCCAGTCTGCGTTTTTGTAGACTGGTGTAAGTATGAAAATTGATTATGTGATTATGTGTTGAGACCACTTGCTCTCGTCGTGCCGCGCCAGCTCAGGTATGAGTACCTGAATGACTATGAGATTATTGCATATTGTTTTGATTATTGGTTATTGGAATGAAATCGGGGTTAGGACTAATCCACCTTTAAATGCGAACTCTAGTGTTGAACTCTAGACTTCTTTTATTATTGGGCTAAACCTTTCGGTTGTTCAATGTGGAACTATGGCTCGTCGTAATGCTCGCAACCGTCACCCTACTCCATCTCCGCCTCCGTCTTCGTCCCCATCTCCACCTCACCAGCAGGCCCCCAATCCTGCTGGGGATCATTTGAACATGGTTCTTCAGCTTCGGCGTTTATCTTCTCCATCATTCGCTGGGACTGAAGGGCCTGAGGCAGTGGCAGAGTGGATCCGTCACTTGAACAGAACTTCGACCTTCTGCAGTGCCTGGATGCTCAGAAGGTTATATGTGCCCGCTACATGCTGAAGGGAGATGCCGCCCTATGGTGGACTGTTAATGTGTGATTTTACACCATATTCATATAGTATCTAGAGCTTATTTGTCGCATTATTGGTGTATAAATTGCATTATTGTGCTTAATTCTATATTTATTGGAAAAGTATTACACGTGCTTGTTTTGTAGATATTTTCACATATTTGTAGAGCTTTGGCTATTGGAGGAGCATGGTGAGTGCCTAAGACTCCCGGGATGATGACAGATCGATGCACGGATGAGAAAAATGGAAGAAACGAGCAAAACGGACAAAAACGTGCATGCTGGGGTGTGACACGGGCAACATGCCCTTGTTAGAGACCATGTCACGTAACTGGGAGAATTACGAAGCTACAGACATGACATGACCCGTGACACGGGCGTGTCTGGTCGTGTCGCGCGCGCAGGCTATTTTTTATATCTTACCTTTTTGGATAAGGAGAAGGGTTTTGGACATTATAAAAGCCATATTAACCCTATTCTGAAGGAAAAAAAAAAAGAAGAGAACACAAGGAGAAGGGCTTGGAACACAGAAGAGAGGCAATTGGGAAGAAGAGAAGATCAACCACAAGATTTCTAGTTTTTCTTTCTCTCTTTTGAACTTATTTTTTCTCATGATGATTTCTAATATGTCTATGTATTTGAATTCAAACATGAGTAGCTAAATTTCCTTGATTCTAAGACATGGTAGTAGATTAATAGTTTGGGATTTTTGGATAATTAATCATAGTTGATTGTTTTCTTTTGAACCCTATTCAAATATTTTGCTCTTATTTCATGTTTAGCACTTGGCCACTGCTTTTACATATTTGATGATATTGTTCATAATTCGAGAGATGAGTTCAATATTAGATCTTTAATATTTGACACAATTTATTCGCTTGAATCGAGAGATTAGTAGATAGTTGTGAGGATTTTGGGTCTGTTAATCTTTTTGGAGTTGAATTGCATATGTTGAGTGGAGACGCTAACATATGTGATTTAATCTACGGTTTATCGATCTTGAGAAGGACGATAGGCTAATTTTGTGATCATCTTATAGGGTAGATAAAGAAAATAGTTAGTTGTGATATATTTGAAGGAACCCAACTGTTAATTGAACCCATAGTCTTAGAATCTACCATTCCCATATATTCTTCTTAAGTGTTTTTCTAGTTGTTTTCTTGTTATTGATTTCTTATCTTTTTATTTATTTTCTTAGTTTAGTTAATCAATCTCATATTCGGTCGTCTAAATAAAGTTGACACTATCATAATCTTGTACTTGATATATTAATTATTTGGTCTCTTGGGATACGACCTTGCTTGCCACATACTACGAGCGAAGCCGTACACTTGCAGTCGAGCTTTAAAGATTTAGGCGAACAAGTTTTTGGCGTCGTTGCCGGGGACCAATATAATTATTTATATCAATATTATGATAGATAGTGTTCGTTTTAATTTAGACATTTTTGTATTTCTTGCTAACATTTTTTTTTCTTTTTATTTTTTTATGATGGACGAGGATGAGATAGACTATGACTGGCGCAATGATCCCAAATACTCGGAAGAAGATAAAAAGTGGTATGAGAAGTGTTTATTCTATCAGTTAGAAGAACTTAAAAAGGTTGAGTTGGAGTCGAAGCGTCGTAGGAGAGAACTCGAGGAAAGTGGCATTGGGTGTGATGAATGTGGTTTGATGTTGCCACATGCACCGGGGAATTGTCCTTTCTCTAGTTTACCTCCTATATCGCAAGAAGAGCTCGATTACATTCCTCCATGCTTTTTGTCGTTAGATAGTGCACCAGAAATTTCTATCGTTGTCGAAGAACACGAAGAAGAGAAGGATGTCATCTTTGAAATATCCCCAAAAGTTATTCTCACTGAAGGGGTGGTTCAAGAAGAATTCTTTAATTCTGAATGTTTAAAAATTGAATTTGTCATTCCATATGATGAAGAGGTTGAAATCTTCATCCTGAAATTTGAGAGATATTGTGATGGTAAACTTGGTGATTATGACGGGACCATGATGCTCTCTTATGGATTGAGTCCTTACTGGGAGAAAGTCAAACTTAAAAGGATGAGAAGATCATGAAAGCCCTTATTTAGAATTCCCTAATAGACATTCTCGTCTGGCTGAAGACGTTAAACTTAGCGCTTGTCGGGAGGCAACCCAATGTTTACTGCTTTATCTTTTTATTTTTATTTTTTAGTTAGTTATATTTTTTATTTGTTTGATATTTTGTTTTTCTTCCTTGCAGAACATTGCTTGGAGAGATTTACATGGCGAAGAATATTTTTTGAGATCTATACCAAGAATTGTCATCTTTCCAATGATGTTTTGTGAGTCTTCTCTATTTTACTTTTATTGAAATTATATTCTTCCCTTACATGCTTCACATAATTTCATTCAAGTTTGGGGGGGAGATGTGATATTTTGATTTGAGAAGTTTAGAGAGAAGATAACAAGATATATTAAAATATCTTGCATATCATTTAGTTGCATGTTAGGTTTATTGCTTTAGCACGTTTATTGCTTTTGTAGGATTTGAGTAGTTGTACTGGTCAACTTGAATTCACCTTGATGAGTTTGTTATGCATATTGGATATGGAATTTGGGCATGATGTATTAGGTGATGGAACTTGATGATGAATTGAATTGTGAATTTGAATGATTGGTTGATGCTTCTAATTCATGAATAGATGAGCACTTGTGAGTTTTTGAGCCTTATACTTTGTTGATTGAGTGTATTATTCATTGTTGTTGAATTCTAGAACTTGCATTGGTATCTATATTGAGACTACATGGTGTGTGCCTTTTGTGAAAATGATTTAAGGCATATTTTTGTTTTAGCACTATTGACTTTTAGCTTACCAAGTAATGTTTTTATTCCCTAGTCAACCCTTATGAGCTTTTGCCTATTTTATTGATTGCCACACATTAAACTATTATTTTTATATTTCCTTATCCCTACTTGGGCATTTAGGATTATATTATGTGAAGGGATGAGTGTGTTGTGGTGGTGAAAATAAAGGGATGTTTTGGGATGAAAATGTTGTTTGGGAATTTGAATAAGGCCATTGAATGAGGCCAATTCTAAAAAAAAAAAAGAAAAAAAGAAAAAAAAAATAAAGTTTATAGTTTGCCTTAGTTCAAATAAAGGCGATTTTTGGTTTTTTGTTTGATCTTTATTCTCTTATGGATTGAGATAACTAATTGAATTTGGGTAGTGGATGGGTTATGTTGATAAGGAGATAAATTGTTGTGGTTCATGTTTTGTAGTTCTAGATGCTCAAGTGTTCGTCACTTTGTCTATATTTTTCCTACCCTAACCAAGAGCCTACATTACAACCAAATCAAAAGTCCTTTTTGATTCATGAAATGCATGCACTATAAGTGGTGGAGATAGTAGACGATTTGCAAGCTTATGGTAATTCTTTGACATTGAATTGATTTGAGGATTATTTCTCTATACACTTTCGAGAGTGAGAGTATACACTTACCCGGTGAGGTATTTGTGGATTGAAGTATTGACCATGATCTTGATGAAGCATTCTTTTTGTTTAAAGATTCCGGAATTTAGTATGTTATTTGTCTGATGACTATTAATGATGTGTATGATTGACTTTGAGAGTTGTGATTGTTTTTCTTTGTGTGTTGAGAGAATGCGATGCATTGATCGGGACTATCAATGGTTTAAGTTTGGGGGTTTTGTTAATGTGTGATTTTACACCATATTCATATAGTATCTAGAGCTTATTTGTCGCATTATTGGTGAAAAAATTGCATTATTGTGCTTAATTCTATATTTGTTGGAAAGGTATTACACGTGTTTGTTTTGTAGATATTTTCACATATTTGTAGAGCTTTGGCTATTGGAGGAGCATGGTGAGTGCCTAAGACTCCCGGGATGATGATAGATCGATGCACGGATGAGAAAAATGAAAGAAACGAGCAAAACAGACAAAAACGTGCATGCTGGGGTGTGACACGGGCATCGTGCCCGTGTCAGAGACCATGTCACGTAACTGGGAGGATTACGAAGCTACAGACCTGACACGACCCGTGACACGGGCGTGTCTGGTCGTGTCGCGCGCGCAGGCTGTTTTTTATATCTTACCTTTTTGGATGAGGAGAAGGGTTTTGGACATTATAAAAGTCATATTAACCCTATTCTGAAGAAAAAAAAAAAGAAGAGAACACAAGGAGAAGGGCTTGGAACACAGAAGAGAGGCACATGAAAAGAAGAGAAGATCAACCACAAGATTTCTAGTTTTTCTTTCTCTCTTTTGAACTTATTTTTTCTCATGATGATTTCTAATATGTCTATGTATTTGAATTCAAACATGAGTAGCTAAATTTTCTTTGATTCTAAGACATGGTAGTAGATTAATAGTTTGGGATTTTTGGATGATTTATCATAGTTGATTGTTTTCTTTTGAACCTTATTCAAATATTTTGCTCTTATTTCATGTTTAGCACTTGGCCACCGCTTTTACATGTTTGATGATATTGTTCATAATTCGAGAGATGAGTTCAATATTAGATCTTTAATATTTGACACAATTTATTTGCTTGAATCGAGAGATTAGTATATAGTTCTGAGGATTTTGGGTCTTTTAATCTTTTTGGAGTTGAATTGCATGTGTTGAGTGGAGACGCTAATATATGTGATTTAATCTACGGTTTTATCGATCTTGAGAAGGACGATAGGCTTATTTTGTGATCATCTTATAGGGTAGATAAAGAAAATAGTTAGTTGTGATATATTTGAAGGAACCCAACTGTTAATTGAACCCATAGTCTTAGAATCTACCATTCCCATATATTCTTCTTAAGTGTTTTTCTAGTTGTTTTCTTGTTATTGATTTCTTATCTTTTCATTTATTTTCTTAGTTTAGTTAATCAATCTCATATTCGGTCGTCTAAATAAAGTTGACACTATCATAATCTTGTACTTGATATATTAATTATTTGGTCTCTTGGGATACGACCTTGCTTGCCACATACTACGAGCGAAGCCGTACACTTGCGGTCGAGCTTTAAAAATTTAGGCGAACATGGACCGATTATTGGAGATTGAGGCAGGGTGAGTTTGTTGCTTTGACCTGGGATCGCATGAAGGAGGTGATCATGGAGAAGTATTATCCTCAGAGTTATCGCATTAGGATGGAGCGTGCTTTCTGGGATCTTACTCAGGGTACTGGTTCAGTTGAGGAGTACGAGCAGGAGTTCACCCGCATGAGTGCCTTTGCCCCACATATGGTGGACACCGACCTGAAGAAGGCCCACAAGTTCAAGGATGGACTGAACCGAACCCTCCGTATGCATGTTGCTAGCCAGGGAAATCTTTCCTTTGATGAGACCATTATCCGAGCCGTCCAGCTTGAGATTTATCTGACTCTCGATGCTTCCGTCTCTTATGCTCAGCTAGTTCAGCCTATTACCTATGCACCGCCCGACTCTAGTTCGGGCAAGAGAAAGTTTGATTCCCCCCGGGATAACTGGAAGGGAAAGCGTGGAGCCCCAGACCGCAGTGACGTTCCACCAACTGCCCAGGGTCAGAACCTGAAATGCCCTAAGTGTGGCCGCTATCATCATGGAGATTGTCGTTTCACCCAGAAAGTCTGCTTCAACTAAATGAAGCCCGGACACTTCTTCAGTCACTGCCCCGAACCCCCGAGACAGCAGCCCCATCAGCAGCAGCAGTTTCTTCCTCTACCTTACCACCAGCAGCAGCAGCACAGGCAGCCCCCACCACACCAGCAGAGGGCTGGGAGTCAGGCTCGTGTCTATACCATTGCTCACGACGAGGCGGCCGACAACGCAGGTACCATGTCTGACATGATTTCCTTATTCAATGTGCCTATCTTTGCGTTATGTGACAGTGGAGCTAATCATTCCTTTATATCTTCTCAATGCTTGGAGGCCCTGTCTATTGATAATGTGTGCAACTGTGACCCTCTCGAGGTTAGTCTAGCCTCGGGAAATATTATTATTTCCGATTTTATGATTCCTAGTCTTCCAGTTAGTAGTGGTGGGCATATTATGGAGGCTAGCATTTACGTGATTGAAATGCAGGACTTCGATGTGATCTTGGGCATGGACTGGCTCACTTGCTATCGAGCCGACATCCGGTGCCAGGAGAACAAAATCACTCTTTTTCTCATTTCTGATCAGCCAGTGGTATTCTTTGGGGTGAAATCGAGGACTGTACCTCGAGTCATATCTTCTGTGTAAGCTAAGAAGAGCCATTCCAAGTCAAGGCTACCTTGTGTCTATGGTATCCGAGGATGATTCCGAGCGAACTCTGGAGAGAATTTCTATTATTTGCAAATACCTCGATGTTTTTCCCGATGAACTGCCCGGAGGACCGTCCGACCGCCAGGTTGAGTTTACTATTGACTTGGTACCAAGAGCTGGTCCCGTTTCAAAAGCCTTTATCATATGGCGCCGGAGGAGCTTAAAGAGCTCAAGGCCCAGATCCAGGATTTGCCCAAGCTCGATTTTATTCCACCAAGTGTTTTTGCCATGGGGAGCGCCCGTCCTATTCGTGAAGAAGAAAGACGGATCGATGCACATATGCATCGACTATCGGGAGTTGAATACCCTTATAGTCAAGAATAAGTACCCTCTTCCTCGAATTGAATATCTTTTCGACCAGCTGAGTGGAGCCAGCGTCTTTTCCAAGATCGACTTTCGTTCTGGCTATAATCAGCTGAAGATCCGGGAGTCAGATATTTCTAAGACTGCTTTCTGTACCCGCTATGGCCACTATGAGTTCGTAGTAATGCCGTTCGGACTCAGCAATGCCCCAGCAGTTTTTATGGACCTTATGAACCGGGTCTTTCATCCCTATCTGGACCAGTTTGTCATTGTGTTTATCGACGACATCCTGGTTTACTCTCGAGATATCGACCAGCACAAGGAGCATCTGAGGATTGTGCTGGAGACTCTTCGCCGCGAGAAGCTGTATGCGAAATTCTCGAAGTACGAATTTTGGCTGGATCTTGTGGCATTCCTTGGCCACATTGTTACAGCGAGAGGCATTGAGGTGGATCCCGGCAAGATCGAGGCAGTGAGCAAGTGGGATACACGAAGAAGTGCCGCTGATGTTCGTAGTTTCCTGGGGTTAGTAGGATACTACAGGAGGTTTATCGAGGGCTTCTCGAAGATAGCCCAGCCACTAACCAACCTTACAAAGAATGCCGTGAGGTTCGATTGGAGTCCTAGGTGTGAGGAGAGTTTCCAGGAGTTGAAGAGGAGACTCACTACCGCGCCCGTTCTATCCATTCCCGACCCTACATTGGATTTCACCATCTATAGTGATGCTTCGAAGATGGGTTTGGGATGTGTACTTATGCAGCAGGGGAGAGTCGTAGCCTATGCTTGAGGCAGCTGAAGCCTCACGAGCAGAACTACACCACTCATGATCTCGAGTTAGCTGCAGTCGTTCATGCCTTGAAGATTTGGCGGCACTACTTCTATGGAGGCAAGTGTGAGATATTTACCGATCATAAGAGCTTGAAGTATATCTTCACCCAGAAAGAGCTCAATATGCGCAAAAGGAGACAGCTAAAGTTGGTCAAGGACTACGATTGCATGATTAGTTACCATCCTGGAAAAGCTAACGTGGTTGCCGACGCGTTGAGTCGGAAGAGTCACATCCAGCTGTCTTGCCTACTCACAGGGCAAGAGGTTCTAGTTCGGAAGTTCAGCGACTACAACTAGAGACGGTGGAGTCAACTTCGACAGCCGGGGGTATGTTGACCGCCTTGGTTGTGGGACCGACTCTTCGAGAGAGGATAGTCACCGAACAGCCGAAAGATCATTTTATGTGTCGGATGAGAGAGTTGGCGATTAGCGGTCGGATTGGAGGCTTCGCAGTCGTATCTGATAGAGCATTAGTCTTCGAGGGTAGACTATGTGTTCTGAAGGTGTGGGAACTGCGAAAGGAGATTTTGAGAGAGGCCCATAGTGCCCCGTACACCATCCATCCTGGTAGCTCAAAGATGTATCAGGACTTGAGAAAGTCGTTTTTGTGGCGAGGCATGAAGAGGCAAGTGGTGAGGTCTGTGAATGGGTGTCTGGTGTGTCAGCAAGTGCAGGCTGAGCATTAGAAACCGAGAGGGAAGTTTCAGCCACTTGAGGTTCCCTTGTGGGAGTGGGAGTGCATCACCATGGATTTTTTGGTGGGATTGCCGAGGTCGAGGACCGGGCATGATTCCATTTGGTTGATTGTGGATCGTCTTACGAAGTCTGCCCACTTTCTGCCAGTCCGAATGACTATGAAGGCTAGTCAGTATGTCGAGTTGTTCGCAGACGAGATTGTCAAACTTCATGGGGTGCCCGTGGAGATCGTGTCTGATCGAGACGTAAAGTTCACTAGCTAGTTCTGAAGACTCTGCACCGGGCCATGGGGACGAGGCGGGAGTTTAGTACAACTTTTCATCCTCAGACAGATGGTCAGTCGGAGCGGACGATCCAATACTTGGAGGATATATTGAGGGATGTGGTCTTAGGCCCTAGCCTAACTTGGTAGAGTGCCTTGCCCTTGGTCGAGCTGACTTACAATAATATCTATCACTCATCGATCAAGATGGCCCCGTTCGAGGCTTTGTATGGACGAAAGGTCCGAACACCCTTGTACTGGGATGAGGTTGGGGAGAGGAAGATTATGGGGCCGGAGTTCATTCATAGAGCTTCGGAGACAGTTGAGGCTATCCGGAAGCATATCCGATCTGCTCAAGAGAGGCAGAAAGTCTATGCCGACCGAAAGAGGCAGGAGCACGAGTATGCGGTTGGAGATTATGTCTTCCTGAAGGTCTCGCCTATGAAGGGCATGGTTCGCTTCGGGAAGAAGGGGAAACTTAGACCTCGCTATATCGGGCCATTCGAGATCCTTGCTCGAGTCGGTAACTTAGCGTATCAGCTAGCTTTACCACCGGCTTTATCGAGAGTGCACGACGTGTTCCATGTCTCGATGTTGAGGAGATATGTGCATGATCCCGAGCATGTGGTGGACTTCGGCAAGCTGCAGGTCAAGCGAGACCTTACCTACGAGGAGGTATCGGTAGCCATATTGGACCAGAAGGTCCATCAGTTGAGGAAAACCAGACGGTGAGCTTGGTGAAGGTGCTTTGGAGCCGGCATGATGAGTCCGAGGCGACTTGGGAAAAGGAGGCCGAGCTTCGGAGGCGATATCCGAACTTTATGTTTTGAGTTCCCCTCTGTATCTTTATTGCTTTCTATATTTATTTTTGAATTCCGAGGAAGGAATTCTTTGTAAGGTGGATAGACCTTAATACCCTGTAGGAATAAGGATTATTTGAGATTATTATTTATTATCTTTATTAGTGTTATATATTATTATTATTTATGCCCAATTGCTAATTATTTGTCTAACTGCTTGATATTTACAAATAAATATTATTGTTATTTATAAATGCTAATTACTACTAATTGTCTATATTGATTGTGATTATTATTATTATTATTATTATTATTAAATGTCTAATTTGCCTAATTGATAAAATATGTTTAAAGGTGTATTATTAATAAATTATTATGTATATATATAGTAATCTCTTTATTTATTTTATTGAACCGTGTTATCGAACCAAGCCCGAAATATCGTAAGTGTTGAACCAAGGGCATGGTCCGCATGCACCACCCGGGTCTATCTCTCTCTATGAATATTTGAATTACTACTCAATTAAGGATAATTAGTGCCTCATTAATCTTATTATTATGGTCATAATAATGCTTAGAAACGTAACAAAATCTCTTCCTCCTCCATATTGCTCGCTCACCACATCAGAGTATGAAGAAGAAAAAACTCGATCACCCTCATGCTCTTATTTCTCTTTGCTATCTTTCTCGTTCGTTGAAGCTCTCTATTTCTTCGTCTTTTCGAAATCTTCTCTCTCACTTTCGATCATCATCTCAAGCGACAAGTTCCAACAAAACTAATATTTATATCGCGAGCCTCGAGTGATCACCATTATCGTCGACGACCACCGGCGAGTTTTCTTGGATTCCGGCGAGTTCCCTCCGGCAAGAAGCAGGCCCTCAACACGCACACTCCGCCGACAAGAATAGCAACACAGCCGAGACTCACCTCGTGCAACCCAAATCATCGACCCATCTTTCCGATTTGTTATCCGAAGACGGGTAATATTTTTGAACCTTTTCGTTATTTCGTTCGTGCTCGGATATTGTTATATTCAATAGATGTCGTGCGTTGTATTGAATTTTCGTTAGAAGTTGAATTCATTCTGTTTTGTCGATATATTCGTTTATTTATTCATTTGTGTTATCATGACTATTCGGGGATGATTGGAACTCTCGATTACGTAAAAACGAGTATCGTAATGTTGCTGTGATTATCTCGGTTTATTTTGGAGTCCCGTTTTGTTGTTTCGGGGTCTCGTTGTAATTTGTTTTGGGGTCTTCTTGTTCGTTTGTTTTCAAAGTGTGTAATGTCGTTTCATTTTTCGAACAAGCAAAACCCGATATTTATAAACATTTCGAACTCTGGAAAATTTATGCTTATTTACAAATTTTTAGATGCTGTAGACCTTAGTCGGATTTAGATTGAATGTCTGTTTTGAAACAAAATTCAGTTTTGCGTAGTCTCTGCTGTGTTGTGTCTTTTTATTTCCAGTTCGTAGACAATAATTTTTTTTCTTCTTTTCGGTTAAACTAGCAACCAGTCCTGTAGCACAGTGGTGACGATGATGATATTTGTACTAGAGGTTGTGGGATCGAGACCTGCCCTTGAGTAGTAGGCGCCATTTTTTTTATTTAAACCCAACTACAACGCACGGGCCATCTGGTTCGATACCAGCCTGCGCGCGACCCGATCCCCATCCCAACTGCTGGCCCGCGAGCCCAATGCCTAGCCTGCGCAACTTCAGCCCTTAGAGTTGGGCCAGGCCCAATTCGCGTGTGCCAGCAGCCCAGTAGCACCAATAGAGTTTTCCAGCACGGCCCAGTGTGTTTTTTCGGTACGTTTTGTGTGCAGGGAGCTTATTTTTCAAGCCAAACTTATTTCCAAAAAATATTTTCAAATGAGAAAAATTATTTTAAGTCCCAAACTCCAAATTAATTTTCTGAGTCCTATTTTGCAAATATGAGAGAGTTCCAAGTCCAAGAAAAATCCGATTAAAACCCTTAAGTCTTAAATTTTACTAAGTATGTGTTTTATGTTAAATTCAAATAGTGAGATAGATTATTGATAAATTATCTCGCATAAATGTAGGTGTTTGATCAGTCGAGCCTCATCCTACGTACTTGCTTTTGTGTGCAATTTGCTACCAAAATTTCCAGGTGGTTTTAATTTGTAAGATTTCTATGCCTTAAATGTTCTTACTGTTTTACTTGTGGTATGATCAAGGTATGCATGTGAGTCATGTAGCCTTCGATGTGAGCTGTACCGGCCACCGAACGATTATCCCCGTAGCTATAGAACGTACCTTCGGGTAGTCTCCTTTATTATTGTTGGCAGTTAGGGCGTGAGCCTTGGCTGGTGATCCTCGTATGTAAGGCCAAGGCGTGAGTTTTGGCATTCGGGGTGGATTATTTCTCCTGCTGGCCGGGAACTCGTTGTAAGGCCTTATATAAGGCATTCGGTATATAGTTCGACAGTATTCTATTGCTATCGGTGTGCACCTGAGATTATTATTGATTATTAATAGGAGATGGGATAGATTATTTCTTCGTATACATGCTGAGACCATACCTTTTGAATATTGATTACTGTTGATTATTGACGTTAACATTTATCGCATAGCGGTGAGCACTATTGTTTCCTTTTGTGCTCATCCCCACCTGCTCTTCATGGATGCATGTTAGTGTTGCGGGCCCAGTCGAGAGAAGCGAGTGTGGTCATAATAAATTGTTACTTCTTCCACTTGAAACTGAAATATTGCTATTATTGTTTGTTCGATTTCAGGATTTTTGTTAGGGAATTTTTTCCCTGGGATTTTATGAGTATTGATTATTGAACTAAGTTTTGGATTATTGATTATTGATAAATGTATAAAGAGAATTGAGTTTTGATGATTGGTTGAATCTGATATTGTTTCGAAAATGAGTAGCGCCTCAAGTGTTTTTGAAAATAAATTTCGAAAAATTTATCTTGAAATTTGGCAAATAAAAGTGGGGCGTTACAGGGGCTTACAATCTATGCTCAAAACGTCCCCGGAAATTACAAAACTAAACATAAGGCCAACTCGACTATAACTAGAAACTGAAAAATACAAAGCACAAAAGTACTAAGATAAGATAGGTCGTAGCCTGGTTGGTTATAAATAGGCTTGGAAGAGGGGCTAGTAGAGAAAGCGGCACATTCATGTAAAAGGTAGAGTACGTGTGCGCTCGGTGGCCCATGATACAAAAGACAATCAGATCTTTATTTATCTTTAATAGGAGCTATAGCTGTCTATCCTCAGAATTGAAAATCTGGATACCTAGCTTGAATTTGGTCTTCTTCTTACTAGTGATCTTGGTTTTGCCATGGCAACTCCGGCTTCAAGCCCCTAGGTAAATCCGGACAAATGACTCTTATTTCAAGCCTCCATAATTTACCCGGCTTTTGACTATTATACACCGTTAACTCAAGTTCGACAACTGAGTGTTTCTATCTGGATAATGTATAGGTCTGCTCCGGTCATAAACCAGTCTCACTGTTACTGGTTCGCCATGGCGCTTCACCAAGATTCACTACGGGCCTTAGATAAAAACCAAGACAAAACATTTAGAAAGTATACTTAGAAACTTCAAAAGAAGCTCATCTATTCTCTTAGCGGTATCGCCCTAGCCATGGCGACACTCCTGGACTTAGAGAGGCCTACTTCTCGGCCCTTTGATTAGCGTACCCTCTGCCACAAGGTGGTCGTGGGTTCACATGTAAACTCAGATCAATGTAAGTCTCATCTTAGTTTTCCACGTGTTCGAGCTCGAGTACAACTTGTCAAACTCGAGGCGTGAAGAAATTTGCTAAATATTTCCCAAAAATTTCGGCGACAAAGCCCAAAACAATAGGCTTAGCCCACTATTTCGGCTATATGTTGGAAAATGGCTGGGGTAACTAAGTTGTAGTTTTCTTGCGGCTGTGACCCTCAGGTCACCTTGCCGTACAGACTGGTCTACAAGTCTTTCTGTTGCTCTCCTGTGCGCGACTTTCGCCGGTCCAGGGTTGTCTAAATCTTTGTGTGGATACTGAATTCTACTTCCTCGTCCGTCGGTCTACTATTGACCGATAAACTTTCTCTCGCTATCTCTTTCTTGGATGTCAGCGATCAACACTCGTGTCTGTACTAAAATGTACGGTGTCATGTCTACTCTCTTCTATTAATTGCTTTAGTGGCAAATTGTTCTTCTAACGGGTCTTTCATTCAGAACGCTAGCCTTTAAGCGTTCTGGTCATCTTTCATGATTATCCATCAATCTGTAAAACAGATGAAGATAACTAACAACTGTGGTTTGACTTATTGTGACTCGGCTCCTAACGAGACGACACATTGCGTGCAGTATGACTCATGTTTTTTTTTACCCACTACCCGGGGCCCACGGGCACGGAACACCTGTATGCGGTACCTGCGTGCAATATACTTGTGGTGTCAGAGTCGCCTGTAATCACAAACACGGTCGCGTGCACGTCTTACATTAGTAGCCTTATTGCACTGTGACGTACGACTTCGAATAGTGCCACGGCCACTGACGCGGGGCGTGCTTGGGCCACGACTAATGGAGTCAGTGTGTTGACTGGTAGGTTGAACGGACGCACGGGCATTAGGCAGAGCGCATAGGCACGGCTCGGTCGGATTTGGTGCACGGGCACGCACTTGGTGGCTCCGCCCCAACGATAGGGCGAAAACAGGACAAGAGCGCGGAACATCGGTATGCGCTCAAGCTACGTGCTAATGCATGCAGGATGTGCTCGGATCTATCTGCTTTTTAGTATAAATTGAGTGCCTTACTGCTTATATACGTAAACTTTACCCAAGGGTACTAAAATCACACTATTAAGTCATCTTTGTTCTCTCTTTCTTTCTATCACGTTTGCTCTTCCTTACACTGTCTCAACTTAATAATGGAGTATTGTTCTCTGTTGATGAGGAAATCTACTTCGCTTGCTTGATGACTCTCTCAAGCGATCTTTATGCTTACTACTTTTTTGTTTCTTAGGCTTACAAACCCCTAAACATCCCGAATATTGCAACAAGGATTAATTAAAGATATGTAGAAAAGCATCATTCTCAGTTCAAATATCAACTTTGGTATAGTCTCAAAAGGTGCAGAAATCCCAAATACACGAGGCACTTATTTGAGTTACGGAGTAGAGTTAATACAACTAAAGAAAATACGCCCATCTTCTTGCGTCTTCTGGAGTTCGGCTTCTACTAGTGGAGAGCGTAGACGCGGGCACTACCTTCTCTATACTGCTCTTAGGCTGGCTGCTCGACTACCTCCTATTGGTTAAGGGCGTAGATATGTGCAGGGGCTCCTCGTGGCAGGTGCTGAGCTGGTGGCCTCTGAGCTGGCTGTCTCGGGACTGGTGGTCTCTGGCCTTGCTGGGGCTGTTGCGATCTGGGCAGTCAGCGATTCTATGATTGGGTCTGTGCCAACGATAGTATATGTCCTGCCCAGCTAGGCACTCTCCACAGTGGGCATGTCCGCATGTGGCACAAATTGGTGGAGGCCACTGGATCGGCAGTGCTGCCTGAGCTGGGGCCCTCTGCCGACGATCCCTCCTATCGTCCCGACCTCTCCACTTCCTCTTGTTCTTGTTTGTTTCTGCTGAGGTGGCGCTGGCACGGCGGGCTGAAAAGCGGCTGGCTGACCGGCTGGTCGCTGTGCAGGAACATCCAGCAGATGAGATGCCCCAATCTGCTGAGCCCGTTCGACGGTCTAAGCATAATTCAAGTAGCCATGGCTGGCTACGAGCACTCTAAGGTCTCTAATCAGGCCGTAACGGACACAGTTTGTCTTATTCTCCTCAGTGTCCACGATGTGTCGAGCAAATGCGCTCTTACGAACGAACTCGCGCACGTACTCCTCGACAGAGCGGTCTCCCTGCAGCAAGTCGTAGAACTCTCGCTCCATCCTCTTGAGAAAGTGGCGAGGGTAATATTTGGCCTCCAAAATCTCCTTAAGCTGATCCCAGGTCAACTCATCTCGCTCATCAGCTGTCCTCAGACGCCAGTAGTCGTCCCACCAGTCTGCGGCAGCACCCTCAATCTTAAACTCGGCACAAGCGACCATATGCTGGTCGGAAATTCCCATCATCTGAAAAATACGATCCATCTTGCGGATCTTGTCTCTTACGGCCAACGGGCCCTCCTCTCCAGTAAAGAATGGTGGGATGAATGTTTGGAACTGGGCTGCGACTACTGTCTGTTCTCGCTCTGTGGGTGGAGCTCTGCAGGGTGGCATTCTGATAGCCAAATAACAAATTGATTAGTATAGTCGATTAAGAAATAGCTACACTACTTGACGAATTTAAATAATTGCCAAAAACACATAGCTTGGCTATAGTTCCGGTTTATACTTAACTCTACTGACTCTAACTCGAATTCTGATATAGTCTAGAGTTGGACTTAGCTAAACTTTCTAAAATTCTGTTTGGAGTTCTCTTTCTAATCAGAGGATAGATACTAGGCCCCTAAGGTCTTATACTATATTCTTATGCACTTGCAGAAATTTAAAACTTAGGTGACTTACCTCGGAGTTGGCGCGACGTGAGCGTAGCATGGTCATGTTTTTCTAAACTCTTTAAGTATACAGAACCACTAAGTGGCTCTGATACCAACTGTAGCACCCCGCCTTCTAATACTAGAAATAATAAAATCAGAGTAAAATTTTTGCTTTTATTTTCGAAAAAACTCTAAACTTTTAATTTCGAAAATACTCATACTAACTCGCGGGATGCTACTAATTTATCTCTTTCTCAGGCTGACTTAAATAAATACATGCAACCTAATCAAATCCGTTATATAAAGGTAACACAGAGATAGAAGAATTATACATGCATACGTCTGGAGTCTCATGTAATAACATGCTATTTCTGAAAATGCGGAAGCTAAAACATACTGAGTGCACGCATAATAATAATAATAATAATACACGTTCATATGAATGGCATGAAAATGCATTACAAAAGTACTGCTCATGACCACGCGCCACTAGTGCTCACGCGCCGCGCTGGACTCCGACACCTGAAAAACGTAATGAGGGCGTGAGCAAAACCACTATGCTCCGCAAAGACCAGTACTTAATTAAACAACATCATTAATAACAATATCATGACTTGAGCATGTATGTAACTGAAATGATCTGAACCGAATGGAGCTAACTGAACTTAACAAAACTTAATTGAGCTTAACTGAGCTTAATTGAACTTAACTGAGTTGGACTCGACTGAACTCGACTTAAAGACGCTCGGCACAAGGCCGCTAGATCATGTGCACACTCTGATGGGTCATTAAGGCCCAGCTCAGCCTCCACCAGAACCTAGGATGGGACATTAAGGCCCAGCTAGGCCTCCACCAGTAGGCGATATAACAGGGCAAAGGATGGCACATTAAGGCACGTTAGTGCCTCCACCCTAGCGATATAACTGGACCTACGATGGCACTTTAAGGCACATTAGTGCCTCCACCCTGGGTGATATAACTAGGCCTAGGATGAAACATTAAGGCTCGTTCAGCCTCCACCCTTGGCGGTAAAACTTTTCTCATACATACCTCGGACATGGTACAGAAATTAAAGATGATGTAGAACCAGTACGTAACCCCCACCTGATAAGCTGCTACTGGTAGGCAAGTGTTGGATGGCTGGTAGCTGTCGGAGGCTCGACTCTCCTTAAGCTACATAAATATTTGAGCAAAATGTGCTAAGTACTAAGCTCAAACTAAAAACTTGATTCTTATTATTACCTGATCTTACTAGGTTTGCACGCTCGATTATAAAATTATTTAATCTCGATTCGGAGGATTTATGAGCTATTCTAGAAAATTTACTGACTTTGAGGCTTTATAGAGTTTTCTGAAATATTTCTAAGTCTGGTCTGCTTATCTGATTTATCTGATCTAGCTTATCTGACCGATCTGGTTTTATCTGAACTTGCTTATACTGATCTGACTGGGTTCGGGAAAATACTGAATCTCGGTTCACGCTCAAATCGGTATTCCGAAGTGATACTCTCGAATCGTCCAAACTGTCTAGACTGATTCGGTTGAACTGGTTCGACGGCTAGATCAGAATCGGTCAGTTGCTCGTCTAACTGGGTGTGACTCGGTTTAGCCGTGGTCCGGGTACATACGCACGAACACTGCATTAGCTGACGCACAACTATTCTACTCGGATCTAGAGTTCATCCGGACTGTCCGAAAAAATGCCGAATTAGGGTTCTCAACTCAACCGGCCACCTAACTCAGTTTAAGACAAAACTCAAGCACTAAGTTAAACATGATTTCCAAAGATTTTAGGCCCAACAACTGCAGCTAATTCGCAACCAAATAAATTCTAACATTTTTCACCAAAAGCAGATAAAGTTCCGAATTTGTAGGCATACCAAACAGTCTCCAAAAATTATGAAATTTTAACCACAACATATTCAGCATTTATAAGATTTTCTATGAAATTGTCATCACTTTTCGAGGCCTTTAGCATTTTTATCCAAAAACTGAACATTTCAACTACATACTAAACAAATCCGTTAAAATAGTAAACGAGCACTAAAAATTAGAAATTAAAACCTAATCATAATATCTGGAATTCTAATACATATGAATCCTTATAATGACATGAGAATAGAATTTATATAACTTCTCAATTCAAGATAAGAATATTATTAAACAAGTTTTACTTCTCATTGTTCTTAATAAATCCATAAATGCCATCACTGATCTCTTTTCTATGAAAATTTAACTCTTATCTGCACCACTATTATGATTAAAGGCTCAGAATTTATTAACTCAAGGCATCTAATTATATTGTTATTGCATTCTCTTTTAATTATGATTAATAAACAATTAAATACACACAACCTCTTAAACATATTTTATAGGTGTAGTGTAATGACTTTATAAGTGGCTAAATTCCAATATACAAGCAACAACTCAAATTCCACTATCTAAACTAGTATCTACAGTATTTATATGTTGGATCCATCTGCTTCTCTTCTTAAACCTTAAATAAACTCTTATTACAAAAATTTTGATTTGTCTTTGATAAACATTCACGGCCAGAAAAAGGGAAAGCTTGGCTAATAGCTCTCTTCTAGTATCAAAATGGAATAGGAAAAAGCTCGGATGGACTAGGTGCTCTCGGCTTCCTCGACACTCTCAGCTATGGCAACAGCGCTCGTGGACGGAAGCTCGAAAGGGGCTGGTCACAGTGCGCGCAAACCGAGGGCTTGGCCAGCGCGGCTTTGCCAAAGACTCGCCGTAATCCGATAGGGCTCGCCGGATTTGTTCTATAGAGATGTAAGTGAGTTGATTTTTTGATGTTCTTGCTAGCTTTGAAGAAGAAATTAGCTCTTGAAGGGGTGAAATGGGGATGATGATGAATTGTAACAAGGCTGAGCTAGGATTTTGAAAGTGAATGAGGATGCTATGTATTTATAGAAGGAGTAAACTTAGGGTTTGGGTGTTAAAATGGACTTGGGCTTGCTCAATAACATTGGGCTTAATATTTAATCTTGACTTGTGCATAAAATTGGGCTTGAGCTTGTACATTAAATACTAATTGGTTCGATTTTATAATATAATTCGATCATGTATTGGACCAAAAAAAAAAAAAATCCACTTACATAGCTCAGAAATTGGGCTCGCTAGGGAATTATATAAATTTCTGATTTTTCTAATACTCGATAAGAATAATTAATCGAGTCTTAGACTTAGGATTTTTTTTCTCTTTTTCGAACTAAAAATTCGAACGTTCTCTCCATGGCTTAGACTAAGAATTTAATATTTATGCGATTAATAATAAAAATTCTAGGCATAATTGATAATTTACAACTTCTGGAAAATAAACTCGAGCTAAACATATAATTCTGGGTCGGGGCTTACACTCAAACCAACGATGGCTATGGATTCTTGAGATGGACGACGGTGACTACGGGAATGATGATAGTTCGTGGTCCGTTGGGTGATCGACGACTCCTGGTCTTGGTTGACGTCAGCTGTCGCGATGAGAAAGCTCGTCGGACTGCTCGCTGGACGTGGGTCGCACGCGTTCGAGGTTGACGACAACGACGGGGCTGTTGGACGAAGTTTATGTGCTTATCACGACAGGCCTACTGCGGACCACTCGAGTGATGCTCTGCTCCTGTTTCTACCTCGATGACAGTGTACAAGCTGCGAGAAAGGGACACCGGCGATGGAGTTGCAGGTCGCCGGAAAATGCAGGTACATTTTTTTTTTTTGAAAACGGGTTCTGAGCGAGGGAGAATGGAGAGAAGTTTGGAGTGATGATAAAAAACTGACCCCTTCTGGCAGAGTTATAAGTGACGGGTGAGAGGAGTAAGCGAACATGCGGATAACATCTCATAAAAATCGCAACAAAACATTGAACTGTTTGGAAAGAGATGACCAATTCATTTTGCGCACGTGATGAGTGGCCGGCTACCTGCAACCGCGCCGGATGGGCAAATCGTTGTTAGCCCAAGTCGATCATTAAACTATTATGAAGTAAAGTAGGCCGGGATTTTTTTTTTTTTTTTGGGAAGTGGTAGTTGAATGGAAAGACTAGCCGGAGGAAGAAGCGACATGGGAGAATTTAGCCGAGATGCGCGAGCGATTTTCAACTTTCATCTTTTAGGACAAGGAAACATTTGAAGAGGACGGGAATACGGGGATGTGGCTAGAAATAATGAGCACAGGCGGATCGCGAACGAGACAGGGGCGTGCGGGCATGCGAGCACGTGTGAAGACGCGCGCAAAGCCGGTCGCCGACTGGAGCAGCACGAAAATGTTGCGCGCAAGGAAGACATGCGCGCTAGGAACCCGACGGCTAAGGGTTGCTTGACGGCGAAGTTGGGATTTCTTCTAGAAGTTCCAAGGCTTATTTTCGACATGCTTTATTATTATTATTAGATTGTTTAGGGAGCATTAGTTTATCTATTTTAGGATTCTAATTATCTTCTTTTCTTAGGTTTTAAATACTTATTTCAAGTAGGGTTAGGCTTAGATTTTCCCTTTAAATACTTGATGTTTCCAACGTTTTGATTATGAATTTTTATTAATAAAAAACCCGAACATTTGTTCAACTTCTTGAGTTAGATTTCACTTTGATTTTTAGCACAAAACTCGTGTGCCGAAAAGGGCGTTTTACTGCATCGTTCAACATAAGATCGAGTTTGGCAAGGACTAACCTCCGAGTCTTTCACGTCAATCGTCAGGAAAGGGGCCGTTCGTGCGCGCAAATTTGTGGCAACCAAGTTATCGGGACACGCGATATTCATCAGCTTGCGACGACGCAGAGCGCCCCACCAAGGAGAAGGCCGACGATGTATTAAAAGCTAGGTTTTTCTATCCACTAATTTGTACTTATATAATAAGGTATTCTATTTACCAAATTTAGTAGGTTGAAAAGTCAACGTAATTAATGCATTGCTATTTCTATCCAGAATTATATTTAATTATTTTATTTATTTGACTTATATCCCATAAAATCAGTTTAAGAAAAAAATCTCATAACATCTGATAAGTCAAAAAAAGAACGTAAAATCTCTACAAAAATTAAAAAAAAAAGGCTTTATATATTTGTCTTATTCCATATTAACATCGATTTTGTCAAAACAAATCCCATAAAATCGGTGAAGCCAAAATTTGTACGTAAAGTCTATCTATACTAAAAAAACGGTAGATTGAAAATTCCTTATCTAATTCCTTCTTTTCCCTATCTAATTCCTTATTATTATCTAATTGTATGGAAATGTGTTTTAATTTTATTCAATCCTCTAATTGTATTTGTATTATATCCCATAAAATCAGTTTAACAAAATAAACCCCATAACATCCGATAAGTAAAAAAAATGTACGTAAATTCTTTACTAAAATAAAAAAGGCTTTATTTAATATCTAATTTATTATCTAATTGTATGAAAATCTGCTCTGATTTTGTTCAAACCAATTTCTGTATATTAAGATTCAGATTTTTTAATAAAAATATTAACAGCAATACATATCTACTCTACCCATTATAAATCGCAAATCTCAAAATATCGAGCCATCATCTTCCTCACTGTCAACCTCCTGCGAAAAAAAAAATATTCTCAATCAGTCTTTTATTCAAAACAATGAATTAAGGATTTGAATTAATTAAACAAGTAAATAGGTCTAATAGACCTATGCTCAAAGTTCGAATTGTGAGAATGTTTTTCCAAGACTGGACATCACATACAAATTATATCTCGAGTTAGTTCTGCATGATAATATTGGAAGCTAAATTATTTGAATTTTCGTTTTAATTTCAAAATTTGAAACGTTTATTTTATTTATTTTTTTTTCGTGTATGTATTTATATATTTTTGTACATGTTTAGTGAAATATATTTTCGATTTTTTAAATTATTGTTGACTTCAAAATCATCTCGGAAGTTGGATCAACGACACGTGGCCTGCTGAAAAGGATGAAGAGCGCGCTGAGTAGGCAAGAGGAATAATCGCCGAGTTGAAAGAGCCGATCTCAACCAGGTTCCGACCTGTAAAGAGCCGACGTCCAACCGCCATCAGCTGCATTAAATGCCTGTCAATCAGACATCTCGACCCACGTGAAGACATAATTACTAGGGGGCCCACCGGTTGGAAAAGCTGCACCTATGCGGTCATTCAGCATTAAATGCCACCGAATCTCCTCAAAAGACGGGCCAACGGTTACTGTAAATAGGAGAATTAAAAACAATACGAGGATCTTTTCTGACACATTTAATTCTGTATTTAACACCTCGAATTGTACTCATTAACTGACTACTTGTATGATATAAACCCCGACCTCAAGGAAGAAAAACCGACTTGTGACTGGTTACAAGAATTTTCTATTTTATCGATAAAACCACTTTAATTCTGTCTTAATCCCCGATATATTACATTTAAATAGTTGATCAAATCTGTTTATCAACAGTTTGGCGCTAGAGGAAGGGTCTCATAAGATATCTTGAGGTCAATCTTTGAATCCAACACTCCTTAAAAAACTAAAACAAGAGTTGTCATCAGAATTCAAACACAAAACGATGGCATAATTAGGACAAGATGATCAAACGACAAGGGGAGGGGACAGTCGTGGCCCAGCCCCATCTACTGGTAGAACCAAAACAACAGCGATACCGGACCTCGCGATGTTCATGCAAAACCCTGAGTTCACGAAGGGATTTTCGGCGTTATTGGCGCAGACCATGCCGGGAACCTCGAGAGTTGTGCCAGGACAATCACTCGCGCCCATCACTCCAGCAAGGCCTGTAGCACAACCACTGCAAGAAGGCACGAACAACAAAACACGCTCCCATGCAACGTCCCAACATCGGGACGACAACACCCACCGACCACTTATCCCGACGGCGAACCCCTGAGAGGATAATTTGTAGAAGATGACGACGGAGAGCCAATCTGGGCACGCCAGGAGGGAAACCACCGTAGCCAGGCCTTCATTTAGGCGACGGGGAACTCTGCCGACCTACGACACCAGATCGAGAGAGGTCAGTCAACCAGAAGAGACAATCCCAAAACAGAAGCCCTGAGGAGAAGGGTGGCCGAACTTAAAACCCTACAAGCCATGAGGGCGAGATCACCGCCCAACCCACGCACTCAGAAGACCGGCCAAGTATACGTGGAGATAGATTCACCGTTGTCGCCCGAGTTGACCTTGGATCCATTACCTGGAAAAATCAAAGTGCCGCAAATCGGCCTGTATGACGCCATGTGGGACCCCGACGCTCACCTCGGACATTACATCTCATGGATGGACCTACATGGGGCCACGGATGCACTCAGATGTCGTATGTTCTCTCTGAATTTGGGCCCTAAGGCCCATAAATGGTACTACTCGCTACCGGCACAGTCCATCCGACGTTAGGGTCAACTCAGGTCGGCCTTTTGGTCTCGATTCATGGGAGCACAGGTCTGTATGATCCCCAAAGAATCGATAACCAACATCGTCCAAAAAGACGACGAGAGCTTAAAATATTATGTCGCGCGCTTTAATTAACTCGTGCAGAACATGGAGCCGTGCCACCCTGAAACTCTCCTTGTGAGCGCTATCTCCGGGTTGAAACCCAAATCGATGTTCATGTGGGAACTTTGCCAAAACAAACCCAGCTCGTTCCAAGAGTTCCTCGTTCAAGCTCAGAACCACATGATCGCCGAAGAAAGCATGTCGGTGCCTGACCTCACGTTCACCTCCCAAGGACAGAAACCAACGTCTGAAGAGAAGAAGAAGAAGCATTTCGGCAACTCGACCAAGAAGACGTCGGCCACAGACCCGCGGTGTGGTGACCCGAATGACCCAAAAGTGAAGGCCGCCCGTAAGTAATATAGAAAGGACCTGACTGCAGGACACCGCTCCATCTACTCGGTAGGAGCGGCTACCATATACGAGGAGATAAAGGGCAAGGGAATCATACCCAATGCAAAACCAGTGAAAACCCCCAAAAACCAATTGGATAAGGGTCGGTATTGCGACTACCACCGATCGTCAGGCCACAACACCGACGAGTGCATTAGCCTATTGTCGGCTCTGATGAGACTTATGGCAATCCCCAGGTGAGAAAACTCACCAAGGCCGGCGACACCAAGTGGAGACGGAGACAACATGAAATTCCCGATGACGATGAAGGAGACGAAGGAGGATCAAATATTAAGAGGCTACGGTTACAAGAAGACAAGGAGATCTTCACGTTCGAGCATTCGAACACTAACTCACCCCGAGACTAACTTGGAAAGGGAGGCCGAGATACCGAGCTACTGAACCGACGCAGCCCGACGTCGACGACATCAGAGCGGCCAAGTCCGATTCCCCGAGTCAACACCAACAGGGATGAACCGACTTCCTCAAGGAGACAGGCCAAAGATTATGCGCAAAGGGCCTACAACTCGAGAAAACAAGTGATGACCTCCGACCTCAGAGAGACGATTAATGCTCGAACTTGCCCCATAACATTTACTTTTGAGGACGCAAGTCTTTTCGACCATCCACACTCGGACGCGCTCATTATCACAACACCCATTTACGGCATCCCAGTTCATCGAATCATGGTGGATACGGGTGCGTACACGAGCATACTCATGCTTAAGGCATTCAACAAACTGGGGATAGACCCGTCTGAGATCCGTCCGTGCAACGACAGAGTTCACGGCTTCAATGGAAGTATAGCCCTCCCGCTGGGGGATATCATCTAGCCAATCAGGTTTGGAGGACATGGGCATACTTCAAAAGTCATCATGGAAACATTCAAAGTGATGAACTTAGACAACGAATACAACGCGATCATTGGGAGAACGGCGTTATACAAACTCAGAGCCGCCGTCACCATTATTCACTATGCCATAAAATTCCTCACCACAGACAGGGAAGGAACCCATTATGGACAACAGAGAGAAGCCAGGGATTTGTTTCTAGAAATCCCTTCACGAGAGATCCATGCGATACAAAGAGCCGATGTCGGGAGAAGGGGAGACCGAGATCCCCAACCGCTCGAACAACAACCGACGTCGGGTGAAGAAGATAAGACCCGAGACCGAGGAAGACGACCGGGAAAGAGCCTACCAAGGAGGACGACATCCTTGACCCCCGAGATCAGTTCAAAGAAAAGAAAGGGGGAAGTCGAGCTGAGCCATCCAAAGAGGCGGAGATCATTTACGTGGATGAGCCAACGTGCGACAAGCAACTCCGCATTGGAGCGCACCTGCCGGAGCCGCTCTGGACCGAGTTGATCCAGTTCCTCCATGCAAACGCCGATGTCTTCGCCTGGAAGCACGAGGACATGAAAGGGATCAACCCAGCTGTCGCTTGTCACCGACTTAACATCGACAAGACCGTTAAACCGGTCATCCAGAAGAGAAAGAAGCTCGGCCCAGATTGACAACAAGCCCTTGAGAAGGAAGTGAACAAGCTCGTCGATAACAAGTTCGTGAAAGAAACCAAGTACCCAACCTAGGTATCCAACCCCGTCTTGGTGAAGAAGGCCAATGGCTTGTGGCGCCTATGCATAGACTTTTCCGACCTCAACAAGGCAAGTCCCAAAGGCAGTTACCCGCTGCCGCACGTCGATTACATGGTGGATGCGACCTCGGGTCACGAGCTCATGTGTTTCATGGATGCATATTCAGGGTACAACCAAATTCCAATGGACCCCAAGGAGGCGGAGCAAACTTCTTTCTACTCGGCAAGGGGCCTGTACTGTTATACTATGATGCCATTTTGGTTGAAAAATGCGGGGGCCACTTATCAAAGGTTGGTGAATAAGATGTTTTCTAGACTGATAGGCCAAACGATGGAACTGTATGTAGATGACATGCTTGTAAAGTCGGTAAACGCGCATGATCATGTAACCCACTTGAATGAAATGTTTAAAATCTTCTGTGATCACTCCATGGTGTTAAACCCCAAGAAATGTACTTTTGGAGTAAAGTTAGGGAAATTCCTCGGTTATATAGTTAGTGAAAGGGGGATGAAGCAAACCCGACCAAAATTAATGTCGTCCTTGACTTGAGACCTCCCACCTCGATAAAGGGAGTGCAAGGGCTTACCGGGAGGTTGGCCGCTTTAAATCGGTTCATCTCGAAGTCAACTGACCTATGAAAGCCTTTCTTTGATGCGATAAAGAAAGGAAAGAAGTTCGAGTGGACCGATGAATGTCGGAAAGCTTTGGACAACATCAAAATAACGCTGACTAAATCTCCTGTCTTGCAAAAACCAAAGCCCGACGAGATGCTATACCTATACCTCGGGGTCATCACGTCGGTAGTAAGCGCCGTCCTTATAAGGAAGGAGGAGTTGCAACAAAATCCGATCTATTACGTAAGTAAGGTGCTGCATGACGCAGAACTCAGATACTCGCCTATGCCCTCGTTATCGCAGCTTGGAAGTTACGCCCTTACTTCCAAGAACACTCGATCACCGTGTTGACAGCCTACCCTTTGCGACAAATCTTAAACAGACCCGACACCTCTGGACATATGGTGAAGTGGGCAGTCGAGCTGGGACAGTTCGATATTCACTACAGGCCTCAAACAGCAATAAAGGAGCAAGTTCTGTCCGATTTTATCGCCGAGTTCACACCGGCCGTCCAAGAAGTCATCGATGATAAGCTGTGGGTCATGTATGTCGACGGAGAGTCTAATGCAAACCTAGATGGAGGAGGGGTGGTGTTGATAGATCCTGAACAACATGTATACTACCACTTGGTACAATTACTGTTCTCGGCCACCAACAATGAGGCTGTACGAAGCTTTATTATCTGGGTTGAGTCTTGCCGAGGCAATGAACTTAACCCATCTCAATGTTTACACAGACTCCCAGATGCTATTCAACCAAGTCCTCGTCATCTATGAGGTAAAGGAGCCTCGGTTGGTTCCTTATCTCTCGTTGGCCAAACAACCACTGGCCAAGTTCCAAGTCAAGGTAGAGCACATTTCGAGGACGTCGAACGTACAAGCCGATGCCCTTTCCCACCTCGCCTCGAGCGCGAGAAATGGAGGACGTGGAACATGTACAAGTCGGACAGTAAGAGATTCCGTCAACTTCGGTCACCCATGTCAATTAGGCCGGGTCCGACTCAAACAACAAGGTGTCGACCTTGATGGATCCAATCATCGCCTACTTGGAGTCAGGAACACTACCTCAGGACCCTGGAGAAGCATGATCACTACGAACTCGGGCCGCCAGGTTCACACTAGACCGAGGAATGCTCTACAAAAACGAGGGTACTCGGTCCCACTTTTAGAATGTCTACCGGAACAGGAATCATTGTTTGTGCTATAAGAAATCCACGACGGTATTCGTGGAAGCCATTCCGGAGGCCAAGCCCTCGCTTACAAAATCCTCTGACGAGGATATTACTGGCCGACGTTAAGGAGAGACGCTGCAGATTGGATGAGGAAGTGCAACAAGTGTCAAATATTTCGCGCCCAACAGGAACCTCGTACCGGAGCCACTCAAGTGAATAGTAAGCCTCTGGCCCTTCTCCAAATAGGGCATCGACTTGATCGGACCCCTACCGACTGCGAAAGGGGGAGTGAAATTCGTCGTGGTCGTGGTAGACTACTTCACCAAATGGGCAGAGGCGGAACCACTAGCGACCATCACCGAGCAGAAAATGATCGACTTCCTCTGAAAGTCGGTAATATGCCTCTTGGGAGTGCCCAACTCTATCATCACTGACAACGGAAGATAATTTGAAGGAAAAAGTATGGAAGAATTCTACATGGCGCACAACATAAAACATTAATTCTCGACTCCATACCATCGACAGTCCAACGGCCAGGTCGAGACCGTGAACAAATTAATTAAAAATGGTCTCAAAATATGACTTGAAGTTGCCAAAGGAGCTTGGCCAGAGGAGCTGTCGGGCGTGTAATGGGCTTACCGAACGACTCTGAGGTCATCCATGGGGGAGACGCCCTTCTTTTTGGCATATGGAGCAGAAGCTATGGTCCCCGTTGAACTCGGCTCGCCTACCTACCGCGTACGAAACATTGAAGACAGCCGGAACGAGAATAACTTGTGGATGAACCTCGACCTAGTTGATGAATTGCAGACACCAGCCGAGCTCAAGAATGCCGCTTATAAACAAAGGAGCGAGCGGTACGTCTATGCTAACAGAACCTACCGAATTGGCGATTTGGTTTTAAAAAGAGTCAGTGGGGCCGACCCCAGCCCCCTGAAGCCTAAGTGGGAAGGGCCATTCAAGTTTAGTCAAGTCCTACCCCATGGGGCCTCTCGACTCGAATATTAGATGGGACTGCACACCAATACCCGTGGAATGCTGTATACCTCAAAAAATATTTTCAATAGAAAGAAGCTGAATTTCGCGTCAACCATCAGGAGAAAACTGGCCTCCGTGCAACTCGTCTGTCCTCGGGCCGAAAATAAAAAATTAGCCTTCGTGCCACTCGTCGGTCCTCGGGCCGACGATAAAAAACTGGCCTTCGTGCCACTCGTCGGTCCTCGGGCCGACGATAAAAAACTGGCCTTCGTGCCACTCGTCGGTCCTCGAGCCGACGATCAAAAACTGGCCTTTGAGCCACTCGTCGGTCCTCGGGGCCGATGATAAAAAACTGGCCTCCGTGCCACTTGTCGGTCCTCGGGCCAATGATCAAAAACTGGCCTTCGTGCCACTCGTCGGTCCTCGGGCTGACGATTAAAAACTGGCCTTGTGCCACTCGTCGGTCATCGGGCCGACGATAAAAAACTGGCCTCCGTGCCACTCGTCGGTCCTCGGGCCGACGATAAAAAATTGTCCTTCGTGCCACTCGTCGGTCTTCGGTCGACAGTAAAAAATCAGGCCACTGCGCCACCAATTGGATTTGATAAAGGGCCTCCCCGGGCAAAACAACAAGTTTCAAAGGCTATCAATCACAACAAGTTTATCCTACGAGGTGAAAGCACTTGTTCAAAACTCTTACGCGATAATTTTTACATTTGCCGAGACGAGAACTTGGAAAACCTTTGATACTTGGAAAGTTTTTATTTATAAGCATTGAGCAACGCAAGAACTTCTAAAGCTGTTGAACGAACTTTTATGAAGTACCTCGTCCTTGAAAACACTTTTCCTCCAACTGCAAGATTGGTCGGGGATATTTTTATTACGTTAGAACTTGTAAAAATTATTCTTTCTTTGTTACTCAAAAAAGGAAACACGACCAGTCCGAAGTGGCCAGGATCATTTAGAAAATCGACTTCCAATTCAGAGCTCAACAAACACAACTTCATAACACTTCGCGAAAAATGAAAAACCAAGAGTAAATATTTAAAAACATACTTCATTAATCAAAAGACCGGGGAAAAGTTCTTACAATGCTATTGGAAATAAAAACTAGACGGACATGCCAACTTGATGGTCCACGTCTAAGGAATTGTAAAATGCAAGTCAAAAGCAAGGGTGCCAACATAATGGTCCACGCAAAACGAACAAGGAAATGAAAAGAAAAAACGGCCTAGGCTATCCAACAATCTTCTCGGCTTCCTCGGCGCCGCCTCCAATCTCTTTGACCTCCTCGGCGTCACCTTCAACCTGCTCGAGGTCAGTTCTTGTAACCTTGGCTTCATCATCATCTTGGTCCATGGACATGTCTCTCACTTTCTCGCTCAACTTGGCGTGGATCGCCGCATCCAACATGTCGGGGTCGACTTGGATTTTCACTGCATTGGGTACACCCGACTCCGTAATAGTCACTGTCTCGGCGGCCGGGTGGGACACCTCAGCATTCCCATCGAGAGCGGCCACGGCCATTCTGTCGGCATACTCCACCACCTCTTTCTTGATCTCGACTATTGTCAGGGTGTCGAAGTGTTCAATGGTGATGTCGGCAAGAGTTTCGATGAATTTGTGGCCAAGCTCCTCCCTCCTTTCTTTCTCCCCGTCGAGAATCATGTTTATAAAAGCCTTCCAAAGGATAGCTCGCCTGTCTCGGCTGAAAGGAGGTAGGGCCGACACTGTCACATTGGGCTCAGACTCGTTAAAGATACACTCGACGTAGTTTCTCTCGTCATCATCGACAAGAATGCGCATCTCAGGAATTGAGCATTGAAACCAAACCTCTCGATCTTTGTGAGCAGAATGAGCTTGCGGTCACCCACGTTGTATGTTAGGTTCCATTAGGAACGTCGACAATGTGCACATTCAAATATGTTGAATAATGAATCCTAACACAGCAGAATCTATAGTTAGGATAGGACTTACTGTTTAAAATTTTTGCCGACTCCGAGACGTTTCTGATTTCCGTTGATGGAGATCATCTGAACACCAAAGTCCAATGGGCAGCTGGACTTGGCCTTTCTCGATTCTAATCGAGTCATCAAGGTGCTCCAATCGCTCATCAAGCTCATCGGATCGTCTAAGACCTTCGGTAGGTGAATCAGACTTTTCGGAACACGCCATTGGGTCAAACTGGGGCTTTTAGACAAAGCTGGACTGGTTCGGGCTGGGCTGGACTGGACTGGGTCAGGTCGGGCCGAGCTGGTCTGATCTGGGCCGAACTGGGCTCGCAGGGCATGGCTCGTGCACGCTGGGCCGAGGGCTGCATGCTGTCGGGCTGCTGGTGTGCGCGGTGCGCGGGATGGACGAGCGTGCGCAACGCATGCGTGCAGCACGCGCGGAACTCCTACTCCTAGGTGGACTATGGCGCGGACGATCGTGCGCGGCATGTCTCCTAGGCAAGCAAGGACTGGTGCGCGCGTACATCTCGCGTGACGGGACACGACAGGTGCGCGTGATGAGGGATCATGATTTTGTCTACCGCTTGTGAATAATCCGCACTCGGGGCCTTTGACTAAACACGATAGGTGTGACTAATAGACGCTCTTAGGGTCTTCTCTTAGACACGGTTGTATAGTAAACACGCACTCAGGGCCTTGCTTAAACACACGAATGAACACAACGTTCTTTTCTATTCAACTCATCAATTCTGGACATTCAAAACAATGAGGGAAGATCCCTATTTATAGATCCTAATTATCTCCAATCCTACTCCAACTAGATCACTAATTAAAGCAATTAAATATTAAATCCTAATACTACTAGAAATATTAGGGCAACTAGGAAAGTAAATATCTCCTGCTACTAAAACTCCTAATATTACTAGATCTCCAAAAGACTTGACTTGCACTCCAAGTTCTTGCACTCCAAGTCATCCGCCTCATGCGCGCACCGCCCATCTGCTCGCCTAGCCCTCGACGCGCTAGGCATCGTGCTCCTCGTCTGCTTTGCACGCGTGTGCCTTCGCGCGTGCCCAGACCATGCCACCTCTCTCCTGCGCCTGTGCGCCAGTGCCCGTCTCGCCTATGCCCGCTCGATCTAGGACTTCCGCGCCTGCCTCCCATTTGCACGCCATTGTGCGCGCCCCGCTGCTGTCGACTTTCTCGCACGCGTGGTGCCGCGCGTTCGCCATTCCTAGGCCCGCAAGGCCTTGGCCTGCGTCTTGCCCACTCGCACGCCTTTCGCGCGCCCTGCTACCGCCGACCAGCTCCCGCGCGTCCCAGCTACTCTCGCGGTTGCTGCCCATGCTCGACGTCCCAGCGCCCTCCTCGCGCTCGTCCATCGGCCCGCGCGTTGCGCCCAGTGGCCTTGCGCCCCAATCGCCTACCGCGCACCCGCGTATGCCCAATGCTATTCGCGTGCTGCTCCCTCCTTCGCTCGCACCCTCTCGCTCGCTCGACCACTTGCGCGCATCAAGTCCCGATGCGCGCTGCTCGCTCGTACTCGCCCATCTGCACATCATCCCATAGCAATCTCCGGCACGTATCTTCCACCCATCTTCCACCCCTCGCGCACCCATTCTCTTAGCCTCTATCCTCCAAGATCATCGCTTCCTCGCACAAGCCTTGCACCAATCATTCACCTCCTTAGCCCTCGGCTTGTGCTGCCTTCTTACTTGCTTGGCTTTGCACCTTCTAGACCTCGGGCCACATTCTCTCGGCCAGCCCCTCCTGAAAGTAGGCCAGTATTCTTTGATTTGTGGCTCCTCCAGCTCATGTTCGAGCCAACTCTCGAGGTCTTCGACCATCCCGTCACTTGACTTACTGGGGTTAATAACCACTTCCGTATCATTCCCCTCCTCTTCAAGACTTTCCTTGTCCTCAAGGATAATAAAGTTAAGTTGTCGGACTCGTCCATAATCTTCACCTTCATCAGGTGACTCGCCTTGATCTTCGGTCATCAACTTAATCCTCTTACTCGATTGCCCAAACTCCATAGTTCCTCTCCAATAATCGGTTGTGATGGGACCAAGAGTCTCCAACCACTAACATCCAAGTACTACATCAGTCGCCTTCAATGGCAAGGCATATAGATCAACCTTCATCTTTTGACCTTGAGCTTCCATCTTTACACCTTTGAAGAGAATATCCCCTCGAAGTGTTTTTCCGTTGGCTACTTTGACTCCAAAAGGTTTCACCTTTGCAAATGGAATCTTGATCTCCTTGGATAGCTCCTCATCAATGAAGTTCAGTGTAGATCCGTTGTCTACCAATACCTCTACCAATTTGCCCATAATCTCAGCTGTGAATGTGATCATCTTCGGGCCACGTTTCTTGCACTTGACCACATGTAACAAGGACTCCTCAACTGGTTTGCTCTCCTGTTCCTCCTCAAACTCAAGCAGAAAGACTTCCTTACCTTTGCACTTGTGGCCTGGCGTGTATTTTTCGTTGCATGTGTAGCATAGGCCCTTTTCTCTTCGCCGTTGAATCTCCTCGTCCGTAAGCCGCCGTATGTTGCTCGTTGTTCGCACAATATCGTCTATCGGCTTGCTCTCGATCCGTGGCACTTGTACCTCGGTCGCGACGTGTGTGCGCCTAGGCTCCATGCGTACGTCGCTCGGCCTCGCCTTGCGTACCGCCATGAGATAATCCTCGTGCAACCTAGCCGACTCCATGGCTGCTCGCATCGATCTCGGCCTATCCAACCTCACCTCAGCCGCCAATTCAGCTTTGAGTCCTCCAACAAACGCTCCTACTAGCGCACTCTCGGGCCAATCCCGCACCCTACTAGCAATGCGCTCAAACTTCTTTTGATAATCCCACAAACTACCAACTTGTTTAATTCGAGACAAAGCTTCATTATAATCAAAGTAATAACTCGAACCAAACCTCGTGATGAGCTCCCTTTCAAAGTCCCTCCAACGCATGTGCTCGTTGTTGTTCTTGTGCAAGATCCATTGCCACCATACGTTCGCCTCTCCATCAAGATGATAAGCAGCAATTTGAACTCGTTCGTACCTTGGCACATCGTTGATCTCAAAAAATTGTACAGCTCGACTCAACCATGCATCCGGATCTATTCCCGTGAATGTGGGCATAGTCAGCTTCGGCCGTGTATAAGCCCGCTCCTCTCGATGCCGTTCATCGCGATGGTGATCCGCGTGCCCGTAGCACCGTCGCGCCTTCGGTCGTCGCGGCGTGGTCGCCGCTCGTCACGTGTCGTGCGCGACGCGTTCGTCGCTTGCAATCGCCGGTCTTCGTCTTCGTGGTCGGCCTCGGTGTTGCTCGACGCCGTGGTCGGCCTCGTCCAGTGAGTCCTCCTTGGCTGTGGATTCATGCGCGTGAGTTGCCCGGCCAAGTCGTGGACCATGAGCTCGATCTTCGCCAAATTCTCGTTGGTCATATGTTGGCCTTCACCGATGGTCTTCAGATTTTCTTCCAATGCCTCGATCCTCTCACGGTTTGACATAATCTCTCTTTTTTTTCTAAGACTCTAACATAAAATCAAACAAACTCGGATGACACTCCCTTTTTTTTTATACTAGACTCAAACTCACGAAAAAAAAGAAGGAAAGAGAAGGAAAAATTCGAACAAAAAGAAGAGAAAAATCGGCCCTCTCAGCAAAAGGCAACACCGAAAAAGAAGAGAAAAAGATAAAAGAGACAAAAACACGATTGATTCTCTCATTGAAAGCACCAATGATGAGGGATCGTGATTTTGTCTACCGCTTGTGAATAATCGCGCACTCGGGGCCTTCGACTAAACACGATAGGTGTGACTAATAGACGCTCTCAGGGCCTTCTCTTAGACACGGTTGTATGATAAACACGCACTCAGGGCCTTGCTTAAACACACGAATGAACACAACGTTCTTTTCTATTCAACTCATCAATTCTGGACATTCAAAACAATGAGGGAAGATCCCTATTTATAGATCCTAGTTATCTCTAATCCTACACAAACTAGATCACTAATTAAAGTAATTAAATATTAAATCCTAATACTACTAGAAATATTAAAGCAACTAGAAAAGTAAATATCTCCTACTACTAAAACTCCTAATATTACTAGATCTCCAAAGGACTTGACTTGCACTCCAAGTTCTTGCACTCCAAGTCATCCGCCTCATGTGCGCACCGCCCGTCCGCTCGCCTAGTCCTCGGCGCGCTAGGCATCATGCGCCTTCGCGCGCGCCTAATCCGCGCCGCCTCTCTCCTGCGCGTGAGCGCCAGTGCCCGTCTCGCCTATGCCCGCTCGATCTAGGACTCCCGCGCCTGCATCCCAATCGCGTGCCATTGTGCGTGCCCCGCTGCTGCCGACTTCCTCGCACGCGTGGTGCCGCGCACTCGCCATTCCTAGGCCCGCAAGGCCTAGGCCCGCGTCCTTCCCACTCGCGCGCCTTTCGCGCGCCCTGCTACCGCCAACCAGCTCCCGCGCGTCCCAGCTACTCTCGCGGTTGCTGCCCACGCTCGACGTCCCAGCGCCCTCCTCGCGCTCGTCCATCGCCCGCGCGTTGCGCCCAGCGGCCATGCGCCCCAATCGCCTACCACGCACCCGCGTACGCCAAACGCTATTCGCGTGTTGCTCCCTCCTTCGCTCGCACCCTCTCGCTCGCTCGACCACTTGCGCGCATCAAGTCCCGATGCGCCGTGCTCGCTCGTACTTGCCCGTCCGCACATCGTCCCATAGAAATCTTCGACACGCATCTTCCACCCATCTTCCACCCCTCGCGCACCCATTCTCTTAGCCTCTATCCTCCAAGATCGTCGCTTCCTCGCACAAGCCTTGCACCAATCATTCACCTCCTTAGCTCTCAGCTTGTGCTGCCTTCTTACTCGCTTGGCTTTGCGCATTCTAGACCTCGGGCCACATCCTCTCGGCCAGTCCCTCCTGAAAGTATGCCAGTATTCTTCGATTAGTGACTCCTCCAGCTCATGTTCGAGCCAACTCTCGAGGTCTTCGACCATCCCGTCACTTGACTTACCGGGGTTAATAACCACTTCTGTATCAGCGGGGCAGGGCGCGCGATGGACGCTGGCGCGCGGCACGACACTGGACTGCGGGCGTGCACGGTGAACGCGGTGTTGTGCGCCTGTCTGTGCATTCGGGGGCGGTGCTGTGCGTTTGTCTGCGCGGTTACGCGCCGGCGGGCGCAGGCAGTGCTGGGGCGGCGCGTGTGGGCGCGTGGGGCTCCGACTTTAGCTCGTCCGACGGCGGCTGGTCACCGGAATTATGCCGGTGATCTCTTGTTGCTCCGGTGGTCTTCCTCTCCTGATTGGTGGCCATCGGAGATGCTGCGGGGGTCAATATATTCGACGGGAGGAACGGATACATATATTCGAGGGATACAAATAACAACCTTCGAATCTTCTATTGTATGACCTTTACACGATCTTTAATAAATCTTGGTGAAGCAATTTATTAGATTTCCCAAAACCTCTTGATCATCTTCTTCTAAGACCTTACGGTGCTAACCGAATTTTCTCTCGAAGAAGAATCTCTTTCTTTCTTTCTCGCTTGAAGAGGCCGAATTTCTACAGCCCTTCGGTGAGAAAAAATGTGTAAAGCTATTCCAAGAGGTTAGGGGACTTGTGTATTTATAGGCTACAATAGGGACCTAAAGGAGGTGCTAAATATGGGCTTATTCCTTTAGATTTAGGAATCCTTATTATCTTCCATCTCCTTTTCCGTCTAGAAGTCCTATTCCTCCTAACCTTCATTACCTTCTACAAGACTCCATAGACTCCTAACCCTAGGTAATATACTAGAAGGAATATTCCTCTCCTAAAGGAATCTAAATTATGGAATATAATTAATTCATAATTCCTAATTTTAGAATTAAATAATAAAACATCCCACTAGAGTAATATTATTGTTCTTCTCATTTAGCTCCGAATTACAATTAACTAGTCTCCACTGATTAAATATATTAATCCAATTGATCGATTTATCTCTCCATGTTTAAGATATAACGTCCCTTGATTAATTAAATTACTGACAAAATAATTAATCAACTTCTTATTCATTTCCGAAACTAGTATCACTCAGATCCTTAATCATTATGCTGGATAACATATCCGCCTGCAGGGCTTTACATAATATTTATTCCTGAGCTCATTTCGGGGACGTCATCAACCCAGCGCACTGGGACACAGTGACTATAAATAATTTATAATGGCACATCATATAGACACACTTATTTACCAAAATACTGAGTATGTCATCCTAGCAAAATAGGAATTACCCTCGATAAACCAAATAAATAAGTAATGAATACGTATGCCCATATTATATTATCTTACAGCTTAGGAGTACACATCAGTGAGTCTCATAATCTTATCCTTCTGTTGTCCTGTTCAACACCTATCATAAGTGCTAATGTAATTCTCCAGTCAAAGACTAACTGAATCAAGAATACACTACAGTCCTTATCCAAGAGAGGTCTCACTTCCTGTCTAGACTGTAAACGAATAGTTTAGTCTTACAAGGAACTGGTAGGTGATCTTTCTGTTCGAAACACTTTGAACCACACTATCACAATGTAAGACAAGGAGTATGATTGTATAAATAAATAAACTGCAAGCATATGTAATTTGACCGAAACATGATGGCCAGATCAAAATGGAATTGATAGAATCTGCAAAACCTAGCTTTTACAGCAAAACTCTAACAATCTCCCACTTAATCTTAATAAGCTCATGGCTATTGCTAACCACGATTCTCTTTCAATCTTAATTCTCAAATAACTGTTGTCCTTTCTGCCATACATCCGACTCCCAATCCTTTAACATGGCCATTCGCCGGAAAGCCAATCCTAAAAGGATTTTCCTGGTTGTCTACCGATGTAACTGGGCAACAATCATCCACCCTATCGCAGTCCTTTGCAACGGGCGTACTTACTCTATGTGCCACTTACTTTATGAACTAGTGATTCCTCTCTGCCTATAACTGCACCAACTGTCATCACAATCAAATTGTGACCTGACTTGGCTAGATGAGGTTTCTCATTTTTAGTTCAATGGCAAATCCAATCTCTACGTTGCTCGCCATTTGGGAAGGGACATACTGTTCATAGTGGAATCCGTCAACGTATTACCGCTTCACATTACTCTAATCTGCTTGGTTCCCAGAAGTGAGCACAAACGATATGGTGGTTTTTACTTGTTGTTCATGTCTGATTAGAAATCAGAATCCTTTGTGATCCATAGGTTGCTTATGGTTCGTTTGGTAACCCTACATATTATCCTCAGCCCTTTTATGGCGCTTGATCATATGTTCTACCATGAACCATTGCTTCCATCAAGGATTACTTCGATTTTTACCAACTAAACTTTCAGTAATAAATATCAGGTCTCATTTATTGCATATACTAGGCTTCCAATTGCCATGCATAAGGACTGCCAGATATCATGCAAAAATAGAATGAGCCTTACAATAGTTTGGACATGAAAATTGGGAAAATCGCAACATATCTTTCTTGTGATCCTCAATCTCAAGAATATCTGTTGATTCTGAATTTTCCATATCCAACTACTTGGATAACCATACCCTTTCGTCTGTCAACATCTTCACACTGTCTCCAGTGATCAAAATATTGTCTACGCATAGTACAAAAATACCACCACGCTTCCAATGCGCCACACACAATGCTCATTTGGTTAATGATCAAATCCACAATTTAAACTTATCAACCAAATGATCGGCCCACTACAGTCCATATCTGGATTGTGTCAGCCCACTGACTATATGCTCTTTAGCCTTTTTCTAATGAACACTTCTGGATGCTGCTCCGTGTATATTCCCACAAGACTCCCGATTAAGGAAAATGTCTTGACATTCACTTTGCCTAACTCATAACTTATATGAATGGCATCAACTTTAAATTCGGCTACCGGTGAAATAACTAACTCATAATAGATCCCATTTTTTCTGAGTTCACCATTTCAAAACAAGCCTTTCCATGTACACACTTAAACGCTGCTACTGGTGAAAAACTAACTTATAATAGATCTCATTCTTTCTGAGTCTGCTATTTCACAACAAGCCTTCTACTAAAGTCTTCACTTATAGATTTCGTCCAATAGCATGTATGCTACTTGGTATTTCTATAAGAACCCAGATCTGATTAGAGTCCAAGACCCTAAATTAGAAATCATTAAGACTTTGCTAAGTTTCTGCATCTTTGTCTTCGATCTCCTTATTGTATAACTGGGGACCGATTCAAGTTCACTAGAGACTAAGTCCAAGACTTTCTCAAAACATGAATTCCATGAACTTGTGATTAATACAGACTGAGTCCAACGACTCTCTTATTATCACAAATGGAGTTGTCTTTCAACCCTCCCACTACAACGAGGTTTCCTCTGCAAAGGTGTATAACACAAAATGCGTGTTACAGTTTTCCTTGTGGTATCACAATTACACACTTGGTAACAAAGTTGAACTTTCACCTTTATCTTTCCTTAAAACAATTCTATAAATAATCTTAGTGGTTTATTACTTAGTATTCCTCTAGAAATCAGACATTCGCGCTAACGAACATATTCTGACTTTTAGTACTATAATAATCCACTCATTTCTCGTTACCATAAAGTATCCCACAAATAGCCTAATTTCTGAACATCCTTTCCAATCATGTTAGTATCAACATTCCAGCACGTGTGCTGAAATGCTCTGAATCTGAATATGTTCCTGACAAGGCCTAAGCCTTGCCAACAATTCATTCAGAGTAATGAGTACTAAGCTTTAGATAGAATTATGTTCAGAACTTATCCTGCTATTTGCACAACTCCAATACAAAAAAGTGAAATTCTTAATAACTCATCATTGACATAACCAATCTTCTAGAGAGACATTTTTCTTCGGTCTGCTGCACCGTCCTGTTCCGATGAACCAGGTGAAACACGTTGAGATCGAATCTCAACATCCAATAAGTATTTCTATGATTTTTCAAAAGGTATTAGTCACTACAATCTTAATCGTAATGCCACTGATACATTGATCTTGACATCTTTCATAACCGCCATTGTACTCCCTCGAAGTACTCAAACTTATGTAATGTCACTTAATGTACCCTGTTTTGAACAAATTTCTCCGAAGAAGAATATTCAAAACTACCTTTTGTCCTAAAATCATAGAACTTTACAAATCGGATAAACCAATTTTAACATTTATTTGGCTTCTAAATCCCTTGACCTTCAAAAGGTCATTTATTTGATTTTAGATATCAAGTATAATTCATAGGTCTGATAGTTTCATCCATTCCCAAAGAACCCACGAGTTCAATGGCTATCCACCTTTGAATTCTACCAAACTCTAAAATCCCAAACACTATATGCCAAATTAATGTAATGATTCATTTATTGAAGAACCTTTCTTCTTATTGGTTCTAGCCGACGTGTTACTTGTTTCATCTACTACACTGTGAGATATTTCGGTTTCTGAGTATATCGTCTACCCACATACCAAATGGATAAAACATCACGTTTTCATCCACACACAATTTAGAAACTGAACATGAGTTCTTTCCAACACATGGCACGAAAAGACAATTACTCAATAACCATAAGTTCTATTTAATAGATAACTCCTACTGCAATAGTTGCTACTTCCGTAGCTAGCCCATTCTAGATGTTAATCCAATCTTCACATGTCGATTGGTTCACTGAAACCTTTTTACATAATTAGTGGTTACGTATCTATATAGCACGCACTGATAGATAACACCACCTAAAATGTTTCGACTTCCCAGTGAATAAGATTTACCTTTCTTGTATTAAGGATATGACAGTTCATCTTTCTATGTCTATTTCTCTTAGACCAAATACACATGCCATTCGGCTTGTATTCTTCAGCAAAACAAGACACTATCCAAGTTCTATTTCTAATCATGTTTGAACAAGTAAATTATCTTTGCGTATAACAGACAACGAATTGAAAAGACATTTTGAATTTCTGGCATCATGCAAACATAGTCTTTACTCAGTCAAGTGTTTTCGAATCATAAAAAATCCCATCAAAATGACATTTGAATAAATTCACCGGTACCTCAAAACACCAAATCCCCACAGGCCACAAAGTGTGGACATCTACGGTTCAAACCGTCGGAAGAGGAGGGATAAATCCCATTAGCTTAACGTACTGCATAGCAATACTTAACTAATAGTCGTTAGACCTTTTGGCCAGCGCAATTAACTTATACAAGAATAAAAACGACCTTTTCCTTTGGTAATATCGTAATTATTTGCACTTTAAGCGTAACCCAATAATTTGTCCTAAGTTTACTACCAAAATTATACGTCCACCGTTGGGTGACCCGTACGCTTTTGAAATAGCTCACTATAACCATCTCGAAGGAGATTTGTCCTTGTGAACTGTGAAATAAAACGTCCTTTGGGCTCGATTTAAATCAGTTCACTGACAAACCTATAATGGAGGCCTTGGATGTTATTTATTTCAACCCATTACACACTTAATATAATTTTAGTTAACGGGATTTTCTTAACATGTTTGTATTTGCACATAAGCAATCACGTAAAACATGCATGATTAATGAGCAATAATAAACTAGGAACTATAATCCAACTATCATGGCCATTAATCAATCTCCAATGTTACGGAGAAAACACAGTCCTGTCCTTGTTGAGTCTGTCCTTCTAATAATTCAATTTGCACATAGAGCAATTAATTCACATAAGGACATTAACACTTAATAGGCAATAATAAACAAGGAACTAAGATCCAACTATCATGGTCATTTAATCATTCTCTAATCTTTCGGGAAATGCAATTTTGTCCTTGTTGAACTGGGTCTTCCGATTCAGGACTTGGAATTTCCTTTTTCGCCATGACTCCCACTTTTTATCTTGAACAAGTCGTCACCGGGAAAGTCGCCATTAGGTATCCTCCATTGGCGTGTGTCTACTGCGGTCGTCGCTCGTACTTCTGTCGACCTGGGTCCGTGCATATCAGTCTACAAACACCTTAACAATGCTCGTATCTGACAGCAAGCTGCCTCCGAGTATGTCTGTATTTGCACAGTACCACGTATCCATCAACTACGGGTACGAGGGGTAGCCTGTCTCGTCTCGTCGAGAGATGTTCGCGCTTTCTGGGTCCAACAAACAATTACATAAGATAAATTACATACATTGATCCTATGGCACACGCAGGGGTCATACATGGATGATCTAGTAAAGCATTTAAACTATGCGGTGTCCCACCGCGCGAATAAATACAAGCATTCACCAACCCAAAAATCCTCGACATGTCCGAGGCTTTCAAAACGACATACATGAATTAAAAAATACAAATACACATGCGGGCCATAATAGTTGGATTCAAGAATACTTGCAAACACACTTATTTGCAATTCTAATCTATTATGCGTTGCGTCTGTACGCAATTAATTCACATATATCACGCAAGTATGTGCACAAAGTCAAATTAGCCAGCGCTCTGATACCATTTGATAAGTTCTATTAGGAACATCGACCATGTGCACATTCAAATATATTGAATAGTAAATCCTAACGCAACAGAATTTGTAGTTAGGATTAGGACTTACGGTTTAAAATTTTTTGCCGACTCTGAGACGTTTCTGATATCCGTTGATGGAGATCGTCTGAACACCAAAGTCCAATGGGCAGCTGGACTTGGCCTTTCTCAATTCTAATCGAGTCATCAAGGTGCTCCAATCGCTCATCAAGCTCATCGGATCATCTCGGACCTTCGGTAGGTGAATTGGAATGCTCGAAACTCGCCATTGGGTTAAAGTGGAGCTTCTGGACCAAGCTGGACTGGACTGGGTCGGGTCGGGCCGGGTCTGGTCTGGTCTGGGCCGAACTGGGCTTGCAGGGCATTGCTCGTGCACGCTGGGCCGAGGGCTGCACGCTGCGGGGCTGCTAGTGCACGCGCGCTGGTGCATGGGTGCGTGGGATGGGTGAGCGTGCGCAACGCGTGCGTGCAGCGTGCGCGGGGTACTCCTACTCCTGAGCGGACTTGGGCGCGCACGATCGTGTGCGGCACGTCTCCTAGGAAGGCGAGGACTGGCGCGCGCGTACATCTCGCACGACGAGACATGGCAGGTGCACGGCAGGGCGCGCGATGGACGCTGGCGCGCGACACGTCTTTGGACTGCGGGCGTGCACGGTAAATGCGATGCTGTGTGCCTATCTGCGCGGTTGCACGCGGGCGGGCGCGGGCAGAGCTGGGACGGCGCGTGTAGGCGCGTGGGACTCTGGCTCCTTCTCCGACGTGTCCGGCGGCGGCTGGTCGCTGGAATTACGCCGGCGATCTCCTGTTGCTCTGGTGGACTCTCTTGATTGTGGCCATCGGAGATGCTGCGGGGATCAATATATTCGACGGGATGAACAGATACATATATTCAACAGGATATGAATAACAACCTTCGAATCTTCTATTGTATGACCTTTACACGATCTCTAATAAATCTTGGTGGAGCGATTTGTTAGATTTCCCAAAACCTCTTGATCATCTTCTTCTAAGACCTTACGGTGCTAACCGAATTTTCTCTCGAAGAAGAATCTCTCTTTCTTTCTCGCTTGAAGAGGTCGAATTTCTCCAGTTCTTCAGGGAGAAAAAACGTGTAAAGCTATTCCAAGAGGTTAGGGGACTTGTGTATTTATAAGCTACAATAGGGACCTGAAGGAGGTGCTAAATATGGGCTTATTCTATTAGGTTTAGGAATCCTTATTATCTTCCATTTCCTTTTCCATCTAGAAGTCCTATTCCTCCTAACCTTCATTACCTTCTAGAAGACTCCATAGTCTCCTAACCCTAGGTAATATTCTAGAAGGAATATTTCTCTATTAATGGAATCTAAATTATGGCATATAATTAAGTCCTAATCTTGGAATTAAATAATAAAATATTCCACTAGAGTAATATTATTGCTCTCCCCATTTAGCTCCGAATTGCAATTAACTCGTCTCCACTGATTAAAAATATTAATAGAATTGATCGATTTATCTCCCCATGTTTAAGATATAACGTCCGTTGATTAATTAAATTACTGACAAAATAATTAATCAACTTCTTATTCATTTCGGAAACTAGTACCACTCAGATCCTTAATCATTATGTCGGATAACACATCCACCAGCAGGGCTTGACATAATATTCATTCCTGAGCTCATTTCGGGGACGTCATCAACCCAGCGCACTGGGACACAGTGATCGTAAATAATTTATAATGGCACATCATATAGACACATTTATTTACCAAAATACCGAGTATGTCATCCTAGCAAAATAGGAATCACCCTTGATAAATCAAATAAATAAGTAATGAATACATATGCCCATTTTATATTATCTTACATCTTAGGAGTACGCATCAATTGCTGAAGGTCTAGATTACAACAACGATCAGTGAGTCTCATAATCTTATCCTTATGTGGTCCTGTTCAACACCTATCATAAGTGCTAGTGTAATTCTCCAGTCAAAGACCAACTGAATCAAGAATACACTACAGTCTTTATCCAAGAGGGGTCTCACTGCCTGTGTAGACTGTGAACGAATAGGTTAGTCTTACAAGGAACTGATAGGTGATCTTTCATTTCGAAACACACCGAACCACACTATCTCAATGTAAGACAAGGCGTATGATTGCATATATAAATAAAATGCACTCATATGTACTTTGACCGAAACATGATGGCCAGATCAAAATGGAATTGATAGAATCTGCAAAACCGAGCTTTTACAGCATACCTCTAACAATCTCCCACTTATGCTTAATAAGCTCATGGCTATTGCTAACCACGATTCTCTTTCAATCTTAATTATCATAGAACTGTTGTCCTTTCTGCCATACATCCGACTCCCAATCCTTTAACATGGCCAATCATCCCCTTTCGCTAGAAAGCCAATCCTAAATGGATTTTTCTGGTTGTCTACCGATGTAACTAGGCGACAATCATCCACCCTGTCGCAATCCTTTGCAACGGGTGTACTTGCTCTATGTGTCACTTGCTTTATGAACTAGTGATTCTTCTCTATCTGTAACTGCACAAAACTGTCATCACAATCAAATTGTGACCTGACTTGGCTAGACGAGGTTTCTCATTTTTAGTTCAATGGTGAATCCAATCTCTACGTCGCTCGCCATTTGGAAAGGGACGTACTGAGTTCATAGTGGAATTCGTCAACGTATTACCACTTGACATTACTCTAATCTACTTGGTTCTCACAAGTGAGCACAAACCAGAAGGTGGTTTTTACTTGTTGTTCATGTCTGATTAGAAATTAGAATCCTTTGTAATCCATGGGTTTCTTATGGTTTGTTTGGTAACCCTAAATATTATCCTTAGCCTTTTTATGGCGCTTGATCATATGTTCTACCATGAACCATTGCTTCCATCAAGGATTACTTCGATATTTACCAACTAAACTTTAAGTAATAAATATCAGGTCTCGTTTATTGCATATACTAGGCTTCCAATTGTCATGCATAAGGACTGCCAGATATCATGCAAAAATAGAATGAGCCTTACAACAGCTTGGACATGAAAATTGAGATAATCGCAACATATCTTTCTTGTGATCCTCAATCTCAAGAATATCTGTTGATTCTGAATTTTCCATATCCAACTACTTGGATAACCATACCCTTGCGTCTGTCAACATCTTCACACTGTCTCCAAAGATCAAAATATATTCTACGCATAGTACAAAAATACCACCACGCTTCCAATGCGCCACACACAATGCTCATTTGGTTAATGATCAAATCCACGATTCAAACTTATCAACCTAATGATCGGTCCACTACAGTCCATATCTTGATTGTGTCAGCCCACTGACTATATGCTCTTTGGCCCTTTTCTAATGAACACTTCTGGGTGTTGCTCCGTGGATATTCCCACAAGACTCCCGATCAAGGAAAATGTCTTGACATTCACTTTGCCTAACTCATAACTTATATGAATGGCATCAGCTTTAAATTTGGCTACCGGTGAAATAATTAACTCATAATAGATCTAGTTCTTTTTGAGTTCACTATTTCACAACAAGCCTTTCCATGTATAGACTTAATAAAGGCTACTGGTGAAAAACTAACTCATAGTAGATCCCATTCTTTCTGAGTCTGCTATCTCACAACAAGCCTGGTACTAAAGTCTTCACTTATAGATTTCGTCCAATAGCATGTATGCTACTTGGTATTTCAATAAGAACCCAAATCTGATTAGAGTCCATGACCCTAAATCAGAATCATTAAAACTTTGCTAAGTTTCTGCAATAACGAGAAATGAGTGGATTATTATAGATTTCTGCATGTACTGGGGATCGATTCAAGTTTACTAGAGACTAAGTCCGAGACTTTCTCAAAACATGAATTTCATGAACTTGTGATTAATACAGACTGAGTCCAACGACTCTCTTATTATCACAAATGGAGTTGTCTTGCAACCCTCCCACTACAATGAGGTTCCCTCTGCAAAGGTGTATAACGCAAAATGCATGTTGCAGTTTTCCTTGTGGTATCACAATTGTACACTTGGTAACAAAGTTGAACTTTTACCTTTATCTTTCCTTAAAACAATTCTACAAATAAGCTTAGTGGTTTATTACTTAGTATTCCTCTAAAAATCAGACATTCGCGCTAACGAACATATTCTGACTTTTAGTACTATAATAATCTACTCATTTCTCGTTACCATGAAGTATCCCACAAATAGCCTAATTTCTGAACATCCTTTCCAATCATATTAGTATCAAAATTCCAGCACGTGTGCTGAAATGCTCTGAATCCGAATATGTTCCTGACAAGGCCTAAGCCTTGCCAATAATTCATTCAGAGTAATAAGTACTATGCTTTAGATAGAATTATGTTCAGAACTTATCCTGCTATTTGCACAACTCCAATACGAAAAAGTGAAATTCCCAATAACTCATCATTGACATAATCAATCTCCTAGAGAGACATTTTCCTACGGTCTGTTGCACCGTCTTGTTCTAATGAACCAGGTGAAACACGTTGAGATCGAATCTCAACATCCAATATGTATTTCTATGATTTTCCAAAAGGTATTAGTCACTACGATCTTAATCGTAATGCCACTGATACATTGATCTTGACATCTTTTATAACCGCCACTATACTCCCTCTACGTACTCAAACTTATAGAATGTCACTTAATGTACCCTGTTTTGAACAAATTTCTCCAAAGAAAAATATTCAAAACTACCTTTTGTCCTAAAATCATAGAACTTTACAAATCGGATAAACCAATTTTAACATTTATTTGGCTTCTAAATCCCCTGACCTTCAAAAGGTCATTTATGTGATTTTAGATGTCAAGTATACTTCACAGGTCCGATAATTTTATCCATTCCCAAAGAACCCACTAGTTCAATGGCTATCCACCTTTTCTACCAAACTCTAAAATCCCAAACATTAGATGCCAAATTAATGTAATGATTCATTTATTGAAGGACCTTTCTTCTTATTATTTCTTGTCGACGTGTTACTTATTTCATCTACTGCACTGTGAGATATTTTGGTTTCTGAGTATATCGTCTGCCCACATACCAAATGGATAAAACATCACGTTTTCATCCACACACAATTTAGAAACTGAACATGAGTTCTTCTAACACATGGCACGAAAAGACAATTACTCAATAACAAAAATTCTATTTAATAGATAACTCCTACTGCAATAGCTGCTACTTCCGTAGCTAGCCCATTCTAGATGGTAATCCAATCTTCACATATAGATTGGTTCACTGAAACATTTTTACATAATTAGTGGTTACGTATCTATATACCAGGCACTGATTGCTAACATCACTTAAAATGTTTCGACTTCCCAGTGAATAAGATTTACCTTTTTTGTATTAAGGATAGGATAGTTCATCTTTCTATGTCTATTTCGCTTAGACCAGATACACATGCCATTCAGCTTGTATTCTTCAGCAAAACAAGACACTATCCAAGTTCTATTTCTATTCATGTTTGAACAAGTAAATTATTTTTGAGTATTACGGACAACGAATTAGAAGACATTTTGAATTCCTGGGATCATGCAAACATAGTCTTTACTTAGTCAAGTTTTTTTGAATCATCAAATATTGATCCCTTCAAAACAACATTTGAATAAATTCACTGGCACCTCAAAACATCGAATCCCCTCAGGCCATGAAGTGTGGACGTCTACGGTTCAAACCGTCGCAAGAGGAGGGATAAATCCCATTAGCTTAAACTACTTCCAAGCAATACTTAACTAATAGTCGGTAGAACTTTTGGCCAGCGCAATTAACTTATACAAGAATAAAAACGACCTTTTCCTTTGGGAATATCGTAATTATTTGCACTTTAAGTGTAACCCATTAATTGGTCTTAAGTTTACTACCAAAATTATACGTCCACCTTTGGATGACCCGTACGCTTTTGAAATAGCTCACTATAACCATCCCGAAGGAGATTTGTCCTTGTGAACTGTGAAATAAAACGTCATTTGGGGTCGATTTTAATCACTTCACTGACAAACCTATAATGGAGGCCTTGGATGTTATTTATTTCAACCCATTACACACTTGATATAATTTTAGTTAAAAGGGTTTTCTTAAACATGCTCCTAATAATTCAATTTGCACATAGAGCAATTAAATCACATAAGGACATGAATGATTAATAGGCTATAATAAACAAGGAATTAAGATGCAACTATCATGGCCATTTAATCATTCTCCAATCTTTCGGGAAACGCAGTTTTGTCCTTGTTGAACTGGGTCTTCCGATTCAGGACTTGGAATTTTCTTTTTCGCCGTGACTCCTACTTTTCGTCTTGAACAAGTCGTCACCGGGAAAATCGCCATCGGGTCTCCTCCATTGGCGTGTGTCTAATGCCGTCGTCGCCCGTACTTCTGTTGACCTCGGTCCGTGTGTATCCGTCTGCAAACACCTTAACAATGCTCGTATCTGACAGCAAGTTGTGTACGAGTATGTCTGCATTTGCACAGTACCACGTATCCTATCAACTACGGGTTCGAGGGGTAGCCTGCTTCGTCTCGTCGAGAGACGTCCGCGCTTACTGGATCCAACGAACAACTACATAATATAAATTACATACATTGATCCTATTGCCCACGCAGTGGTCGTACATGAATGATCTAGTAAAGCATTTAGACTATGCGGTGTCCCACCGCGCGAATAAATTATTACAAGCATTCACCAACCCAAAAATCTTCGACATGTCTGAGGCTTTCAAAAAGACATACATGAATTAAAAAAAAAAACAAACATACATGCTGGCCATAATAGTCGGATTCAAGAATACCTGCAAACACACTTATTTGCAATTCTAATATATTATGCGCTGCGTCTATACACAATTAATTCAAATATATCACGCAAGTCCTAATTCGAATAGTGCACAAAGTCGAATTAGTCTGGGCTCTGATACCGATTGTTGGGTTCTATTAGGAACGTCGACAATGTGCACATTCAAATCTATTGAATAATAAATCCTAACGCAGCGGAATCTGTAGTTAGGATTAGGACTTACTGTTTAAAATTTTTTGCCGACTCTGAGACGTTTTTTATTTCCGTTGATGGAGATCGTCTGAACACCAAAGTCTAATGGGAAGCTGGACTTGGCCTTTCTCGATTCTAATCGAGTCATCAAGGTGCTCCAATCGCTCATCAAGCTCATCAGATCGTCTCAGACCTTCGGTAGGTGAATCGGGCTGCTCAAAACTCGCCATTAGGTCAAATTGGACCTTCTGGACCAAGATGGACTAGTTTGGGCCGGGCTGGACTAGACTGGGTTGGGTCAGGCTAGGCCTGGTCTGGTCTGGGCCGAACTGGGCTCGCAGGGCATGGCTCGTGTACGTTGGGCCGAGGGCTGCACGCTGCCGGGCTGCTGGTGCGCGCGCGCTGGTGCACGGGTGCGCGGGATGGGCGATCGTGCGCAACGCGTGCATACAACACGTGCACAGTACTCCTACTCCTGCGGACTGGGGCGCCGACGATCGTACGCGGCACGTCTCCTAGGCAGGCCAGGACTGGCGCGCGCGTACATCTTGCGCGATGGGACACGGCAGGTTTGCGGCAGGGCGCACGATGGACGCTGGCGCGTGACACGACACTAGACTGCGAGCGTGCATGGTGAACGCGGTGTTGTACGCCTGTCTGCGCTGTCACGCGCGGTACTGTGCGCCTGTCTGCACGGTTGTGCGCAGGCGAGCACGACCGGTGCAAACGTGGCGCATGCGGGCACGTGGGCTCCGGCTCCGGCGTGTCCGGCGGCGGCTGGTCTCCAGAATTATGCCGGCGATCTCCTGTTGCTCCGATGGACATCCTCTCTTGATTTGGTGGCCATCGGAGATGCTGCGGGATCAATATATTCGACGGGATGAACAATACATATATTCAACGGGATACGAATAACAACCTTCGAATCTTCTATTGTATGACCTTTACACGATCTCTAAAAAATCTTGGTGGAGCGACTTATTAGATTTTCCAAAACCTCTTGATCATCTTCTTCTAAGACCTTACGGTGCTAACAGAATTTCTCTTGAAGAAGAATCTCTCTCTTTCTTTCTCGCTTGAAGAGGCCAAAATTCTCCAGCCCTTTGGGGAGAAAAAACGTGTAAAGCTATTCCAAGAGGTTAGGGGACTTGTGTATTTATAGGCTGCAATAGGGACCTAAATGAGGTGTTAAATACGGACTTATTACTTTAGGTTTATGAATCCTTATTATCTTCCATCTCCTTTTCCATCTAGAAGTCCTATTCTTCCTAACCTTCATTACCTTTTAGAAGACTCTATAGTCTCCTAACCCTAGGTAATATTATAGAAGAAATATTTCTCTTCTAATGGAATCTAAATTATGGAATATAATTAATTCCTAATTCCTAATCTTGGAATTAAATAATATAACATTCCACTAGAGTAATATTATTGCTCTCCCCATTTAGCTCCAAATTACAATTAACTCGTCTCCACTGATTAAGTATATTAATCCAATTGATCGATTTATCTCCCCATGTTTAAGATATAACGTCCATTGATTAATTAAGTTACTGATAAAACAATTAATCAATTTCTTATTCATTTCCGAAACTCGTACCACTCAGATACTTAATAATTATGCTGGATAACACATCCGCCTGCAGGGCTTGACATAATATTCATTCCTTAGCTCATTTCGGGGACGTCATCAAACCAGCACACTGGGACACAGTGACCGTAAATAATTTATAATGGCACATCATATAGGCACACTTATTTACTAAAATACCGAGTATGTCATCCTAGTAAAATAGGAATCACAGTTGATAAATCAAATAAATAAGTAATTAATACATATGCCCATTTTATATTATCTTACAGCTTAGGAGTACGCATCAATTGCTGAAGGTATAGATTACAACAACAATCAGTGAGTCTCATAATCTTATCCTTCCGTGGTCCTGGTCAACACCTATCATAAGTGCTAGTCTAATTCTCCAGTCAAAGACCAACTGAATCAAGAATAACTACAGTCTTTATCCAAGAGGGGTCTCACTGCCTGTCTAGACTGTGAACGAATAGTTAGTCTTACAAGGAACCGATAGGTGATCTTTCTGTTCGAAACACTTAGAACCACGCTATCTCAATGTAAGACAAGGAGTATGATTGCATAAATAAATAAATTGCAAGCATATGTACTTTGACCGAAACATGATGGCCAAATCAAAATGGAATTGATAGAATCTGCAAAACTGAGCTTTTACATCATACCTCTAATACTGTACATGCCGAAATCGAGACGATCTATAGCCCAGAGGAGATTCAAGCAAGTGTTTAGTTTAATGTCGCGCTTCATCTCCTCGAAATTCTTGAACTCTATTTTTTCGAGTTCTTTGCCTGCCTCGATGCCCCGGTTGCGCATGAGCGTCCCAAAGTCGGCCTTTTCCTTCTCGAGTCTGGCGACCTCGGATGAGTGGAGCTCCTTCAAATGAATCAACTCGGTATCCTTCTCGCCTCGGTCTCGACGGGTCTTTTGGTGGTCCTCACGCTCCTTCAAGTACCTGTTGTCTGCCTCCGTGACCTTGTTCTCAGATTCAATGACTTGGTTGGATAACTTATAGACCTCGTCTTCCAGATGCTTCTTGTCGGCTAGTAGAGCCGCAATCTCAGCCTGTGCCATGACCAACTGGTCCGACTTCTCTGTCATAGCGGCTTCAAGACTAGCCTTCTTGGATTGCAGAGAGGAGATCTGGACGTCTCGATACACCACTTTATCCTTCTTCTCCTCGAGCTCGGTGAAGTTTGAGCGAAACACGTCCTCCACGGTGGTCAAACTCACTAGAGCTCTCCCCACACAGGCCTTAGCATAGTGGAACTTATAGGCATCAGACATTGATGAAAACCTCGCCTCTGAAAGCGGGTCCCACGCCATCATTGGAGTTTTAGCCACGTCGATCACGTGGGGAGGCTGGTGAAACTTGTTGGAAATCTTGGGATATGCAACCAAGTGACTCTGAGTGAACCACTCCTCCGCCACCTCGGACGGCCAATTGAGGTTAAGGACCCTTTCCTGGTCAATCGGCAAGTATGACGAGCTCCCATCTCGGTGTACCGGGGCCTCCCTCTCTGCCAAAAGTTGGCCACCATCATGCCTCATCTTAGACCGTCGCTCCCCGGCGACGTGTGACTCACCCTCAAACTTCTTCTTCGACTTGCGTTTCTTTTGGGTTGAAGGCTCCTCAGCGGCCTTCTTCTCTCCCTCCTCCTCGGCACTAGACACGACGATATGGACGTCGGGGGGAACCTCCGTAGTCTCTCTCACCTCGGGGCCCGAACGGACCGGGGTCGCCACAACGAGCTCGGCTGCCCGGGTTTGGTCGGCAATCGGGCCAAGACCCAACGTCGGGACCAGCTTTGGCTCCTCGGTCGAGGGCACCGATTTGATTTCGGAAGCAGCAGCACCTCGGCCGGGGGCGAAATCCTTCACACCTAGCAAGAACTTCAAACGACCCATCTCTATTTCTCTTCTGAACTTAAGTTGAACGTAGGTGTTGGGGACTTTGCATCAGAAATTCTGAGCTTCCTCGACTGACTTGAAGCCGAAGAAACCGAGAATGGGATAGTTAACTGAAAATCCACACCAAAGAAAATCATTAAAATAGGTAGGGAAAATCGCATAAAAAAAAATTCCAAGGCTGACGACAAAGACCAACTCACCTGGAGTGATCACTTTAAACGGACGAGGTGCCGAGAGCTCCGCCTTCGCCAACTCCATCTCCTTCAGTAATTTACGCCACCCACGATCAGAAGGGTTAATTTTCGCGAGATATTTGAGTCTGTCCTCGAACTCGGCAGTAAGCTTGAGTTCCTTCTTTCTTCGGGCTACAAGTACCAAAAGTTCCGACCTGTTAGCGATAGAAAAGACAAACAGTTAGGAGGTGCCGAGATAGACAAAAGAAAAACATACGATAAGTAGAAACGACACGATGTGGGACGATCATCCCGTCAATTTTTTACTCTAGACGGATGTCGGCAGACGCCCAATCACCTCCGACCCAAAACCACTCTTCCTGGAAACCATGTAGCGTGTCGAGAATCCCTGTTATCAATTAACCGACTTTCATTTGCCCTGTGCTTTGGCGGCGCGGAAATAACAACTGGAGGGTGGAACACCATCACGTTCCTGGCTTCGCTTGAAAAAGAAAACACTTCGGAATTCGTCTACACAGGGGAACGACATACCATTCTAGACACAAAGAACCATAAGACCAATGATCTTCTTCCAACTGTTCGGGGTGATCTGGCTTATGCAGATTCCCCAATCCAGAAGGTAGTCGGTAATCATGTTGGGGAGAGGAAACCTCAGCCCCGACCTAACACTCGCAGCAAACACTCCCACGCAGCCGAGAGGAAGAGAATGGATCCTCTCCTCGGGGTATGGGGCAAACATCCTCACCTAGGGGGAATCCAAGCTGACTTTCTCAATAACACCACGTCGGCGTCGAGCATCATGCTGGGCTCACCAGGAAATATCGCGTCTAATACAATTCTAACACCCAACCGACCAAGAACCTCTTTGAGCTCGCCTTCCTCGCCAGTAGAACGCCGAACCTGCACGCAACTCTCACACCGGAGGTGTTTTCCGGTGAAGAGCCTCCAACGCTGTCAGATCTTGAGAGAGATGAAATTATAAGTGTAAGTGTCTAAGAATATGAGAGATCGTCCCTAAAATGAGAGTTCTCGCCCCTATTTATAGGTGCGAGTTACCTGTTCTACACGCGCGACCTGGGCGAGTCCGGCTGGCAGCCCTTCTGCTCGTTCGTACAACCGCCCATCTCCACTACTCTTGGTGTCAGAAACACGTCGAATATGTCAGAGAATGTCAGAGTTCATTATCGTCGTGTACCACTAGTAAAGTGCCGCCTGTCCTCCCCCACGTGCTGGAGATTCTCTTATTTATTCTGATGCTCGACCGGATCTCTAGCGAACGCTAAGCTGTCTCTGAGGTATGAGGTGGTCGAGTATGCGACCACGCCCGTCTGATCATCCTTTCTTGACCACGCTGGGCTGTCTCTGAAGTATGAGGTAGTCGAGCAGCTGGTACTTGCTCGATGCTACTAAATCCACTCCTCTCCGTCGAATATACCAGGCCGCTGATCTATTTGAGTCGGTCGTCCCGACAAATCGGTCTATTATATAATATCCCATATCATCTATTCCCCCCACTCTGGTCGAGTTTGAATGACTCGATCTAAGAGTAGGCTTAGTCCGGGTTACCGATGCTTTACCTCCCTGATTTCGACCATTTAGCTCACCTTTTGCCATTGTTCAATTTCATTTATCTACAACTGCCCTTCTGCGATTTTGAATTTTGAATTTTGCCACCTGTTCGCCTTTTCGGGCGTGTCCTTTCGTCTGTCAGAGGTTATGATGGCCTCGTGGTCCGTGCCGCCTCGAATCTCGCACTTTCCTCAACGTATCTCCTTCTCCTGCCATTGGATTTTCTGCTTTAATCCTACGGCTCATAGTAATGCGTCTGTTCGCCTTTTCATCTATCTTAGCCATTGATATCTTTTAATTGAACGGTCAAAATCTGCTATGCTTATTTTCCGCGGTATAAATACCAACCCTCAGGAAATATTTTTTCTTTTCCTCACTTTCGCACTCCATTGTATTAAAGCTCTTTGCAACTGTCGAGCATCCTACAATCTCGAATTCTCCATCATCTCTGCAAGTCCTCCGTCTCTCGCCATGAGTAAGTCTTCTCGACCCTTTGTTGGAGTATTTTCATTAAATTTTGAATTTCATCTCTTTCTTCCCCTTGCTTCTCCTCGCATCTTGTTCCTCTGATTTCTGCCATTCCGCTGTGCCATCTTTCGCCTTTCTTCCTCTTTCTTTTCTTTGTTTTGATTTAGTTTTTTCTTCTTTTTTCTTCAGATTCTACTACTTTGAGCGAAAATGATCGGTACAGCGGAAAGGACATGACCTCTCCTTCCTATTCTGCAACTCCCAGTTTATCAAGCGATTTCGTTCAAGAGATTCTCCAACCCGAGCCCATTTCTATTTTTCGACCTACTGTCATCAGCGATAGCCCCATGGCCACTGCTGTCTCTCCTTCCGCCTACCTTGTCGACCAACCAGAGGATGAGGTTACCAGCCGTCCCCCTTCTTCGCCCACTGAGCGTGCTCGTCGAGTTATTGGACAGGATGACGAGATCGAGGATGAGGACGACCCCCAAGATCACATCCCGCTATCTGCTCGTGACCCTAAAGACTTCGTTCTTTGTCGTTTCGCGCCCCTATCTCTTCGACTGTCTCTTCTTCCTCCCATAAATCCAAGTCATCCAAGTCGCCTAAGTCATCCTCGAGCACTAGCCGTCTCGACTTCGACTTGATTGGCCACCCCGGGTCCTTTTACACTCTTGGTGACGACGGTACTTATGATAATCCTCAAGCCGACTGTTATACCTTTTTCTGTGCACACATCGATGTAGGCCTACGTTTCCCTATTTGCCAGGCGTTGATCGACTTGTGCCGATTATATGGCCTACCTCTCATTCAGATCACTCCCTACGCCTTCAGGACGTTAACGTCCTTCATTATCTTGTCAATGGTTCGCATGGGTAGGGTAGATTTGGATTTTTTTTGCTATTGTTATTTTGCTTCGAAGCAAGCTGATGGCCTATATTTGAAGAGCCGAAATAACGTTTTCTTCATCACTGATCTACCATCTAATGTCCCAAGGTGGAAGGATCAATTTGTATATATAACTCCTCCACAACCTTATCCTTGGGCGCCCATCCCCTTAAGTGCCCATTAAACGTGCCCGTCCCACCTCCAATCCAGTGTTCAACCGGCGCATACAAGTGTGGAACTCGAACCCTGTTTTTTCGACCTCTCTACTCAAAAACGATAACCTTCTCCATCATTGTGGTATCCTCACCCACAAACAAATTTCCCCTCCTCTCGCCGAGACTATTCTCAAAATTCGCATCGACCCTGATCTCGCAGAAGCTAACCAAAAAGCTCGAGCAGGTGCTAGAATTGATGTTATTACATGTCTGCATTCTTTTACTCTGTATTATCGACCAAATTTCTATTAATCTTTATTTTATTTTTTGTAGAGGGATTTTTGCCAAAGCCTAGCTTGAAGAAATCCACCGAGAAGGGGTCTGCTAATAAGGACGCCTCGGCCACTGTCGAGAAGGCTAAGGGATCGTCGTCGACCAAGGACGTTCCCTCTCGCGTTGAGAAGTCAGGAGCTTTCTCTCATTCGGGCAAGCAACAGGCTCCTTCTCCTCCGTCCAAGCAGGTTGAACGCCCTCCTAGCCATTCGACTAAGGATAGCGAAGTCTCTAAGAAGCGTGTCCGATCCAGGTGGTCGGTCAGCAGTCCGCTAATCATCCACCTTCCCCCAGGCGATCCCATCATGAGTTAAAGTCAGTTGTCGACCATGTCGCCCAACATCCCTCTTCGACCTCCTCCATGTCCTTGGTGTCAGCTGGACCCCGAGAGACTGTGTCACGGTTGATGAGCTTTCTGCCGTTCGACGATACGCATCGGTGGGGGGTGAATCGCCGAAATCAAGCCGAATATGGCATTCGTGCAGTGACCCAGGTATATTTCTCTTCTAGCACTGTCCTTGAATATTCTTGTCTGTACTTTTCTCATTCTTCTTCTTGTTATAAACTCTTGTCTCCATCGTGCCTCTCTTCGAGAAAACAATAAACGGTACTGGTCGCCCGATTCCTGTTGATGGGACAAAGATCCCGGCTCCCTCGACTCGGACGACCACCGTACCTGCAAGAACCCAAAGCCAGGGACTCCGGGGGATGCCCGGCTTTGGGCCTCCGACGCTTAAGTCAGTACTGCATTCATATGCATAGAGAGAGAGTAGGGAGAGAGTGTAAAGAGAGAGAGAATGGTAATGGAATCAAGAGAGAATGGAATGAATGAGTACCTTAGCCCCCTTTTTATAGGGGGAGTGTACCTTATACTCCAAATTGGGCTTGGCCTAAGTTGGGCTTGGCCCATCTTATCATATCAAGTGTCTTAGCCTATGTATTGGCGTATTCTTCAATATATACCCATAAAAACCGGTCGAGTATGAGATGTTATATCAGATACTATCGGTCGAGCCGGCAGTACTATCCGTGGCTATATCACCTGTGCTCGAGGGCGACAACCGGCGCCTCGAGGAGGAGAATATGAGGCTAAAGGCGGAGAATGAGAACCTGCGCAAGACACGCCATGCGTTGGCTGAGCAGCTGAAGAAAGATGAGCAGCGATACAAAGACGCAATGAAGGGCAAGGATAAAGCACTCGAAGTGGAGAGGGCTGGCCAAAAGAAAGAGGTCGAGGCGGAGACTGTCGTTGATATGGAACAATCCCGCTGGGCCTTGTGGAGGACCCAACTTGGTCAGGTCTTCCTTAAGGCTTATCGAGAGCAGCTGATCCGAGATTATCTCTGCTCGACTGCCTTCCTCAAGGAAGCGGCTGGGATGGGTATGGATTTCTATACATATAGCATGGAAGAGGTCGAGCGCCAACTGAAGGAGATGGGGTTCACGGGCGAACTCGACCAAGACAAAACTTGGGAGGCGATTCCTTCTGCGCCCTCTAACTTCATCGGCGATCACAGCTTACCCCCTGAGCATCCATGGTGGACAGAGTCCTTGGAACGGACTTTGGCATGGGATCCTTTTTAAAGAGTTCCTTTGATGTGCCTAAGCCTGACAAGACGCCCGTGGTTCGCCTCTCTGTGGTTATACCTCCCCAGCCCCTGACCACTAATGCTCCTCCCTTCTCCTCTGGTCCATCTACTTCAGCTCTCGCCCAATCAGCCACTGCCTCCATCTCCTCGAGCGCGGCCACGCAATCGACCACTGCTGCTGCTGCTTCTGCTCCACTTATGGCTGCCCAGTCGACCACAGCGGCTCAGCTGGGGTTTGTTGCTTTTGCCTCGTCGGCTGCAAGCACTCAATCAATTGCTTCCGCCGTACCCTCGACCATGGCTGCTCAGTTGGCTTCTGCAGCACAGTCAACGTCTGCTGCTATGTCTTCGTCGACCGCTGCCGTGAAATCGACTGGTGCTGTTTCATCTACCACCGCCCCCTCGAAGTAGTTAGGTGTTGATGATGTATTGTTATGTGTTATTTCTGTGCATTTTGTAGTCTTGTACTTTTGGTTTCATGGAATGAGAACGCAATTTTCTTTTCTTTGTGGTGTGATGCTTCATTTTGCAACTCTCCTTATGCATTACTTTGTGCTACCATAGGTCGAAAAGACTCTGAGATGCTTGCCCCTTCTTTTCCTTGTAATTTGAGCGACTAGGATATATTTAAGTGAACTTGGACCACGTACTCCTAATGTGCTCGCCTTCTATTAACGTAAGATCAACTAAAACATAATCAGCGTAATATGCCAAGATGTCTTCACGTCCTATCCACATGAGTGGAGACCGCCTTGTCACCCTAACATAAATGTGAATATGTTGCGGACCTCTGACAAGTTACAAACCCGATACGACCATGTGAACTCAGGTGTGCGAACTCCGTGGACATTGTCGACTGCGAAAACAAGCGACCTTCACCCACCCCTTGGTCGGGGTATTCCGAAAACAAGCGACCTTCGCCCACCCCTTGGTCGGGGTGTTCCAAAAACGAAGGACTTTTTTCTTCTCGCTTGCCCACCCCAAGGGATGTTCCGAAAATATTATGGTCGTCCAGCCCGGAGGCGTGGACGTTGTCGACCACATGCCCATCCCTTGGAATGTTCCGAAAACAAGCGACCTTCGCCCTCCCCTTGGTCGGGGTGTTCCAAAAATGAAGGACTTTTTTCTTCTCACTTGCCCACCCCAAGGGATGTTCCGAAAACATTGTGGTCGTCCAGCCCGGAGGCATGGACGTTGTCGACCACATGCCCACCCGTTGGAATGTTCTGAAAACAAGCGACCTTCGCCCACCCCTTTGTCGGGGTGTTCCGAAAACGAAGGACTTTTTTCTTCTCGCTTGCCCACCCCAAGGGATGTTCCAAAAACATTGTGGTCGTCCAGCCCGGAGGCGTGGACATTGTCGACCACATGCCCACCCCTTGGAATGTTCCGAAAACAAGTGACCTTCGCCCACCCTTTGGTCGGGGTGTTTCGAAAACGAAGGACTTTTTTCTTCTCGCTTTCCCACCCCAAGGGATGTTCCGAAAACATTGTGGTTGTCCAGCCAGGAGGCGTGGTTGTTGTCGACCACATGCCCACCCTTTAGAATGTTTCGAAAACAAGCGACCTTCGCCCACCCCTTGGTCGGGGTGTTCTGAAAACGAAGGACTTTTTTCTTCTCGCTTGCCCATTCCAAGGGATGTTCCGAAAACATTGTGGTCGTCCAGCCCGGAGGTGTGGATGTTGTCGACCACATGCCCACATCTTAGAATGTTCCAAAAACAAGCGACCTTCGCCCACCCCTTGGTCGGGGTGTTCCGAAAACGAAGGACTTTTTCTTCTCGCTTGCCCACCCCAAAGGATGTTCCGAGAACATTATGGTCGTCCAGCCCGGAGGCGTGGACGTTGTCGACCACAAGCCCACCCCTTGGAATGTTCCGAAAACAAGCGACCTTCGCCCACTCCTTGATCGGGGTGTTCCAAAAATGAAGGACTTTTTTCTTCTCTCTTGCTCATCCCAAGGGATGTTCCGAAATCATTGTGGTCGTCCAGCCCGGAGGCGTGGACGTTGTCAACCACATGCCCACCCTTTGGAATGTTCCGAAAACAAACGACCTTCGCCCACCCCTTGATCGGGGTGTTCCGAAAACGAAGAACTTTTTTCTTCTCGCTTGCCCACCCCAAGGGATGTTCCGAAAACATTGTGGTCGTCCAGCCCGGAAGCGTGAAAGTTGTCGACCACATGCCCACCCCTTGGAATGTTCCGAAAACAAGCGACCTTCGCCCACCCCTTGGTCGGGGTGTTCCGAAAATGAAAGAATTTTTTCTTCTCGCTTGCCCACCCCAAGGGATGTTCCGAAAACATGTGACGATTCCAATAACCCTCGCGATTGGGGAGGTCCTTTTCAACCTCGGCATCGCCGTTATGGTTGTTCCTCTGCAAGACTAAGCGCTCGGCCAACACCGGATCCCAACGGTAGTATCCCAACGATAAGTCCAAGTCGACCTCTTCGTCTGTAGCAGTCCCGCGGGCCACCTCATCGGAGAGCGTTCTGCTGCTGCTCGCCGTCGCTTGTTCCGCCATTTTCGGACTCGACAGAATCTTGGGAAGCAAAAGCAAAGTTCTGGAAATAAAAAAAGAAATAGATAGAAGAACTCACCACCGAAAAACGATTGAATTGTCAAAGCACGGGACGTCGGGAATAAAAAAACAGAGGGGTGAAGGTTAAGGAGATATAGCGAAATATTGAGAAAGCAAGATGAATGAATGTCTCCGAGAAAAAAAGGAAGCAGAGTATTTATATAAGAGTCTTTGTGACCGTTGGGGACGAATCGACGTAAAAAACCGTCGCGATTAAAGAAAGGGACGGTTCGTGCTACTCCCGTGAAACCACGCGGACCAATAAGGATACGTCACGTCACGACGGGTACAGAGATCGTGGGAACATGTCACTAAAAGGTGTAACCGCCTAAGGTAGATAGCGACAGGCACGTCATTTCGCGAGACCACGCGCCATTTCAGAATGAGAACATATCCGTCCCCCAAATTACCGAAATTTCGCTTGAGTACCAGAGTCGGCTGGAACCAACTTAGAGAGCACGATGTCATTAGGAAGTGTGGCATCAAGAAACACCATTAATCCATGTGTCAATTAATGCCAGGGGCCTCTATGTTGATATCAAAATCATCTTGGAAGTTGGATCAACGACACGTGGCCTGCTAAAAAGGATGAAGAGCGCGCCGAGTAGGCAAGAGGAATAATCGCAGAGTTGAAGGTGCCAACCTCGTCATAGGCCGATCTCAACCAGGTTCCGACCTGTAAAGAGTCGACGTCCAACCGCCATCAGCTGCATTAAATGCCTGTCAATCAGACATCTCGACCCACGTGAAGACATCATTACTAGGGGGCCCACCGGCTGGAAAAGCTGCACCTATGCAGTCATTCAGCATTAAATGCCGCCGAATCTCCTCCAAAGACGGGCCAACGGTTACTAAAAATAGGAGAATTAAACACAATACGAAGATCTTTTCCGACACATTTAATTCTGTATTTAACACCTCGGCTTGTACTCAAAAACCGATTACTTGTATGATAAAAAACCCGACCTCAAGGAAGAAAAACCGACTTTGACTATTTACAAGAATTTCCCATTTTATCGATAAAACCACTTTAATTCTGTCTTAATCCCTGATATATTACATTTAAATAGTTGATCAAATCTGTTTATCAACAATTATATTTTCAGACTTGCAACTTGGCTTATTTATTCTACATATCGTGTATGTATTTAGATATTTACATTATTTATATTTATTTTCGTGTATTGTAAAATTTTTATTAAATATTACATCTTATAGTATAATAATCCCCAAATAAATATATCTCTTATATTTTCAGATTTGCAACTGGGCTTATTTATTATACATATCGTGTATGTATTTAGATATTTACATTATTTATATTTATTTTCGTGTATTGTAAAATTTTTATTAAATATTACATCTTATAGTATAATAATCCCCAAATAAATATATCTCTTATATTTTTCAGATTTGCAACTGGGCTTATTTATTATACATATCGTGTATGTATTTAGATATTTACATTATTTATATTTATTTTCGTGTATTGTAAAATTTTTATTAAATATTGCATCTTATAGTATAATAATCTCCAAATAAATATATCTCTTACCTCGCACAGATCACATACTATATATATCCCGTATATTATTTTTTATTTATTTATATAATTATAAGGCTGGATAAATAACTTTAAAATTATGCACATGGTATGAGCTCGGGAAAACGGAGAGAGAGAAAATTTTAATTTTCCAACCAAACCAGAATACATTTTTGTACATTTGTTGATGCACCATTTGCGCGAATGGAGAGGCAGTGAGTGACGGTGTGTAAATTCCCATCAGTCCATCCACACCACAGCGTACTATTTTCCATTATCTATCTATTATCTTTAAACCCCAACACAACCAAACCAAATGATATCATTAAACCCCACACCTACAAATGTTCTCCGTTTCCACCGATTTCAGGTGTCTCTGCCCACCCCGAAAGCTCATCGCCTAATCCAAACTCGCGCGGCTGCCCATGGGATGGGAGGAAGTGCTGGGTCGGGCTTTCTGTCGGCAATTGGGCGAGCCATAGAGGAAGAAGAGTACCGAAAGGCCCGGGCCGAGGTCCACCGGAAAGGGTTCGATTTGGATGGGTACTCAATTGAAGGGCTGTCGATCGGCGGCCATGAAACTTGCGTTATTGTACCCGAGTTGAAGTCCGCCTTTGATATTGGGAGGTGCCCTTCGAGGGCTATCCAGCAGAATTTCTTGTTCATCACACATGCTCACCTTGATCATATTGTAAAATTTTACTTTTTTTTTTTATTAAGAAAGATAAATGAAATCTTTTATTTTATTTTAGTGTTGTTGGGTTTTTCAACTCGTGTTTTGGAAAAAAATATGGTTTCTCTGTTTTTTCGTGTGTCAGTGGTACGGCCACGGTGTATGAGTTGGGGCTTCTGTTCGTTTTGTGTAAGTAGCGAGCGAACATAAATGAAAAAGAGAGTAACAAATCAGTGACTGATGTTTGTGCCTTGTTATGCTGCTGTATTTCTGTAGGGGGCTGAATGTGGAACAAGGTCTCTATGGCTTAATTTATGAGTTTCATGTGGGGGTTATACAAATATTTATGCTTGGTAGGGTGTACGAGTAGGTGATATTTGTGTTTTGATGTATAGAGGCTGATTAGTAGTAGAAAGTCTAGTTTGAGCATTTTTCACCACTGTGTGGTGGTGCCACTGCCCCCCCTTTTTCCCCAGAAGTTAATGATGAATTAAGGATTTGTTTTCATTTCAAATTTCCCTTTTGTCAAATAGTATGCTGCAATTATTCTTAGTGGACGCTGTGCTTTTGATGTATGAGCGCAGATTATATTTCGTGTTATCTTGTTGAGATACATGTGAATCTGGGCAGTGGGCACTCGATGTCACTAAATATGAACTCCATTTTACTTTTTGCCACTAGAGAACTCTGGTCATAATCATCGTTTTGCGTTGAAGATCTCCTTATAATGTCGTACTTGTAGAGGTCTCTTAAATATTTTTTATTTATTATATGTCAAAAATCATGTGTATATGGATATATATCTATGTATTTCTGCATATGTAATTTTCATGTGATATGCTTGGCATATCTGAAAATAGCACATGTATTGAGTTTGTTATGTATTGATTTAGGGAGGACTGCCGATGTACATAGCTTCTCGTGGTCTTTACAGCTTAAAACCTCCTACTGTCTTTGTGCCTCCATGCATAAAGGAGGATGTTGAGCGACTAATTGATATTCATAAATCCTTGGGTCAGGTCGAGCTGAACTTTGATTTAATAGCGCTTGATATAGGTAAAATGCATTATTCCTTATCCGTTGGTTAATTGACCAATGTGGTTCTGTCAAATTTTAATGTTTAGTGAACATATTACTCAGGGGAAACATATGAAATGAGGAATGATCTTGTTGTACGGCCATTCAAAACACACCATGTTATAACCAGTCAGGTATGAATGTGAGAGGCTTAATATCCACTGCTTTAGTGATTATATGGTTGAGAATTATATACCAGTATGTAACTTTGTACAGCAACCTCCTACCAACCTGCCTCATTCAGAAGTCTTTATGCTTTATGCAATACAGTGCAATGGTATATTGCATGGATTTCTATTTTCTTACAAGTTGATTAAACTGATTTTATAATTATTTGTCTGGATAACAGTCGCATGCTTTCACCAACACCGAGATGATTCATTTAGCCATCGATTTTTATGAAAACCATCAAATAATTATGCAAGCGAAGCCTGTAAATATGAATTCACTAGAGTGAATTTCATTTCATTCTTGTTTCCAACAATGATGCCAGAAAAAGTTGTCAGCTTTATTCCTATTTCATATACTTCTAGCACTGTCAAACGGGCCGGTCGGGCCCGGCCCGCTCCGGCCCGTGCTGGCCCGCGGTCCAAACGGGGCGGGCCAAAATAGCCCGCATTTCGCCCGTCCGTTTAAGCGGGCGGGCGGGCGGGCCAGCCCGCGGGCCACTGGCCCGTTTGACAGTGCTATATACTTCATTTATAAACCGCCTTGGTTTATCCATACATTGTAAGAGATTTGTCATTAATTTATTAAAACTTGAAAATAATGGAAAACACTTTATGTCTATCTCGGTCAGATTTGTGCCTGTCAAGCACGTGCCTTGTGCTTACATGAAATCTTCTAATTATGGAATTCTGCAAATCTGAAAGTGAACTTGTTACCTGCATTGGTTATTGTTCTTGATTTTTCAAGTGCAATTACCATATATGGCCAGAAAGGTTGTTATACATGATAGGTTCATTTTCTTTGTTTGCAGGGTTATGTCATTTACTCTGTCAGAAAGAAACTGAGAAAGCAATACATGCATTTAAAAGGAAAACAAATCGAGAAACTTAAAAAGTCTGGAGTTGAGGTTATTTTGTTGTAATTATCATCGGCTTATTTCTCTTATCACGCCATCGATTGAAGCTTAAATAAACACTTTATTTTTTTCACTTATTCATTTTCTCAGATAACTGATACCATATTATGTCCTGAGGTGGCCTTCACCGGAGACACAACGTCAGATTTTTTCCTTGATCCACACAGTGCGGATGCCTTGCGCGCCAAAATTCTCATAACTGAGGTAAATTATCTTACTCAGCACTTGTATAAATTATTGTTGAGGCTTCCGTTGTTTCCACAGGAGGTTAAATGTGAATGTAGTTCCTTGCTGAGAAATCGTTATTTTTATTTTTATTTTTTCTGAACTCTGAATGGTGAATTGCATTATCAATTACCGTTGATGTATGATAAATGCATCAAAATCACAATCATCTTTCTAGGAGTAGCACTTTGGAAAAAATAAAATTCAAAATTTGAACCCCATGTGACATTTCCAGTAGGCATGCAAGTGCAGTGATCTCATTGTGTTAACATCTAATTTATTTGGCTTCACAAGAAATGTTTGTTCTTGATTGTGTGCTTTCATTTTTCCACCGGTTGCATGCCTACCGTTTGTGACCTTTTTGGTTGATGTTGAAATACTTTTCAAGGTGAATAATGAATGTATAATGTAATTCATTCAGTCAAGTACTTATGAACAGCTTCATATGCATAAAACTTCCTGACCTAGTTAAGAAAACTGGGTTGTGACCACTAATACTAGAGGTTCCCTTCTGCGGGCAGGCAACATTTTTAGATGAAAATGTCAGTGTCGAGCACGCACGAGAACACGGGCATACCCATCTATCCGAGGTATTCAATATTGTCTTAATATTGTTCAAAAAATATTTGTATGCTCTATTTGAGTTCCATTACAGGAAATGCCATCTATTCTCATAGATTTTGGCTGTTTCAAGTCTTGAGTTTTTATTGTTGGGTTGCAGATCTTGGAGCACGCACAATGGATTCGGAACAATACTGTAATGTTGACTCATTTCTCATCTCGTTACCGTCTCGAGGTAAATCACCTCAATGAAAAATTGCTTGGTATTGTGTTTTCAGTTTTTGTCTTTCTTTCTTTAGATGAAGCTTGACTTACTCGTGCTCTTGTACAAGTTCAGTATATCATGTTCTAAAAGGATGTAAAAAACAAAACTGACATCAAGTTAAAGAGAACTCATATGGGTAAAGAAACGCTTCCTGGAAATTGATTTCACAAGATGTGATTAAATTCACATGAACATGTCAAATGTGTTTATGTTCGTTAAGCATTCTCAAAATTTATTTAACTGACAAATAAGCAAATAATATATTTTTGTTTTTACTTTTTTATTTTTTGTGATCTCCCTCTTTTCCTGACATTTTTGGTAATTGTAGGACATTCGGCAAGCTGTAGCAAAATTACAGTCTAAGGTGTCTGCTAAGGTGGTTGGACTAACTGAGGGATTCAAGTCAATGTATACTTAGACAATATAAGGCAGCACAGCTAATTTTGTAAAATATTCTTAGCGATTAACTTTCTTAGGCTACAGTATTTTTTGATGCTCAGGTGCCGCCTGGTTAAGAGCCCGCTTGCGCAGGAAGTGTGTTGTATTCGACATTGCATGGTTCATAGCAATTAATGATTGCCTAGTTAATTTATCCATGCATCATCTTTCCATATCCCAGAAAATGTGAATCGTTCTTTGCGTTGCAAAGGCTATTCTTGAAATGTGAATCGTTGATGTTGCTGTGGAGTGGCTCGTAGGTCGTAGGGGAGGGTTTTATTCTAGTATTAGCTATTTTTTTTTAATTGCTTGTGTGTTTTGTTGGTGTTGCTGTGGAGTGGCTCATAGGTCGCAGGTTAGGCTTTTCTTTTAGTATTAGCTAGTTTTTTTTAGTGAATCGCTATTTACCGCCCCCTATTACTATTTATTGCCCCCCTTTTACGAAAATACCTTTAACCTAAATCTCTCTACTCTATCTCTCTAAAACCGAAACTTCAACGAGTCATTCGAGCTTCAAGAAAAATCCAAAAAAATGTCAAAAAAATTCAACGGCATCGGCAAAGCATTGTTCTCTAGGCGTCCGGTCAGTGATCCTGTACGGCACCCGGCCGAACGCTGCGCTACTCGTCTGTTTATGGGGGTTGGACAAACGCCAAAAAAAATGCCCCCCC
>CACSLK010012206.1:15269844-15292783 GCA_902706635.1 Striga hermonthica
CCCCCAAAGCCGGTCACGAGCTGGCCGAACACAATTTTTTTTAAGTAATATAGTAATAAATAAATAATGAAAATAACTATATTAATAAATATTATAATAAAAAATTTAAAAAAATAAATATTGTTAAATAAAAAACTAAAATAATTATGTTCAATATTATAATTATATTATATCAATTAAAATTATATTAGTAATAAATAAAAATAATAATAATATATTTGATTAAAAATTATTAAATTATCATAATAATAATAAATTAATAAATATTGTTAAAATATGAATAAAAATTATAATGTAAAAGAAAAAAAATATATTAATAAAGAAAAAATTATAAAAAGTAATTAATAATAAAATATTAATTCTAATAATTATAAAAATTAGTGAATATTAAAAAATTAGTTAATTACTATTATAATAGTTATTACAATATATATTAAATTTTAAATTGATTAATAATTATTAATATTAACTTAAGATGTTATTATAAATAAATTAATTAATTCTTATCATTAATTTAAAATTTGTCTTGAAAAGATTAATTTTAAAAAAAAATATTTACAATTTTTTTTTAAAAATAATATTTACTAATTATTATTTTAAATTGGTGATTTAGGGTATTAGTAGACCTGGACAATCTGCCAGGGACGACGACGAGGTCGATGAGTATATTGACGGTTCTGGAGTCCGACACACAAAAAGTCGGAATATAAATTTGTCCGTTCGTCGGGATCGGCAGATGATGATCGATGAGGCTCGGAGGGTACAGACTCGCTAGACAGGCAGTTCGAGACTCCACGCACCACCACTACCGGTTGATCACAAGAGATATGGTTCACCACCAGTACCGGTTGTTCAGCAAGGATATGGTGCACCACCAATGTACGATCACAGTCAGCATAGATATGTTTTTGCTGGCCAGGAAGGCAGTTCGATACCCCCTGCACTAGCACCGGACGGTCAGCAGGGATATTATGTTGATGAGTCGGTAGCCCAGATGGAGCAGGATTATGACGAGTCGACATCTTCATTTGATGAGGACGAGGACGATATTCCTGCACAAGCTACGGTTCCTGCACAACATGCGGCTCCTTCACGATCTGTTCGGCCTGCTCCTCAACGACAGGATGGAGGGCGTTTTGCTAGCACTGGATCCTCAGGTAAATAATTTACGTATTTATTGTTGTTTGACATTAAATATCTTGACTTAATTATAACAATTTATCGGCATTGTTATGACATTATGTTCTATTCTAATGCATGTACTAGCAAACGATCTAGAACTGATCGTGAGACAGACTGGATGGTTAAAGGTCCAGTGGCTGGTGGGCCCACGGATGGCAGTGTGATCCCTAGCTTTCTAAGGCACGTAGCCTCCCGATTGTGGAATGGAGAGAGCCGAGACTTACTGAAATGCCATAACAGAGTGCAAGAGTTTGGTAATCTAAGAGATTGGCGAGGTGATATGTCTTCCGAGACACTTGATCTGATCAAGGATACCAGACTGTCACATCTGGCAGACTCCATGCACGCCCACTTGGACACTCCACTGCTTACTGCATTTGTGGAGCGATGGCAGCCAGATACTAACTCGTTTCACCTACCTTTTGGTAAAATGAGCATATGCTGCACGATGTCCAGGCCATTTTGGACATTCCTGTTGAGGGAGCCGTGGTCGTTGAGGAGCCGGATACAGGGGTCTGCCAGGCTTACTGCATGGATATACTTTCGGTCAGGAAGCCTGACCTCGTTGGGTCGTTCTGGCAGCGTAGTTCTGTGGGAGAAGGCTCTGTTGTGGAGAAATTCAGAGGTAAAGGCCAGTTGGCGTTGGATGAGGCTGGTGCCTGGATTTGGGTGCTGCTGTCTACCACCTTGTTCGGCGACATGAGTGGTAGTAGAGTGAATCCCAAGCTCCTACCTGAGGTGCTTGACGGCCTGGATTCCATTGGGGGTTACTCATGGGGATCGGCTTGTAACGCCCCACTTTTATTTGCCAAATTTCAGAATAAATTTTTTAAAATGTATTTCAAAAACACTTGAGGCGCTACTCATTTCAAAACCATTTTCAACAATATCATAATTGCAACTCCCAAACGGGTTCAACAAACATTGATCCCCAAAATTGGGTTTCTCAAATTCATAAATACTAGGGAGAACACTCCTCATCATAATCCAATGTTCGAAATAAATAAAGCAGTAAATAGCAATATTCAAAACAAAGCGGAAGCAATGACATTTAATCAGACCACCACTCGCATCCCTCCGCCGTGCCCGCAAATATTAACCTGCATCCGTGAAGAGCAGGTTGGGATGAGCACAAAAGGAAACAAAAGTGCTTACCGCTATGCAATAAATGTTAACCTCAAATAATAAACAGTATCAATAATCAAAGGTATGGTCTCAGCATGTATACGAAGCATTAATCTATCCCAATCTCCCATCAATAATCAATTATCACTTTCATGTGCACACCTATATCAATAGACTACTGCCGGCTATATATCGAATGGCCCTTGGCCTCACATCGAGTGCCCAGCCAGTAGGAATAAATCCACCCCGATGGCCCTTGGCCTTACACGGGGATCACCAGCCAAGGCTCACGCCCTGACCGTCAACAATAATAAAGGAGACTGTAACGCCCCGTTCGTTTATGAATTATTTGGGTTTTATTTTGATTTATTATTATTATTATAAATATTATTATTATTATTATTATTATTATTATTATTATTATTATTATTATTATTATTATTATTAAATGCCAATTTGCTATTATTTCTTGTTATTATTGATAATACTATTATTAATATTAATTGTCTAAATGTCATATTATAATTAAATAATAATGTATTATAAATATATGTGTATTTATCTAAATTTTTATTTTAATCATGCGAGAACAAGTTGTTATCTCGAACCCGCATGTGAACCGAGCCCGAGAGCCTCCAACCCGTGCCCCGAACCCTTAGCCGACCTGGTTTCATTTATGTGCGTGTGTGTGCGTGTGATTAATCTTGAGGGCCAGAAAATATCTAACCTAATAACATGTATATATGTATATATGTTTTAACCCTCAACAACTCTTAAACCCGCTCAGACTTTGAGAAATCCCAAATCCCGCAGCCACCATCATAAACTCCCATCTCCCTCAGCAGCAAGCACGCGCAGACCCTAAGGGATTCCACCCTCTCCCTCGATTTCCCTACTGCCATCATCACAATCACAACCATCACCATAATCGAGCATCACCTTCATCACTCACCCTGCTCGCGAGACCAAAACCTGCAACTTCCGGCCACCCCGCTCACAACAAGCAGTGGACGTCGCCTCTGTGAACCGGCATCACTACCACGGGCCTGCTACTCCGGCGAGCCTCCCTCCCATCGCGGGAATTCCGGCAGTAACGAGCAGGCCCTTGTCGCGTCACCACCCGCAACACTTCAAACCGCTGCTTCTGGTCTCCAACCGTTCGCGATCGCTGGAAGTCGCACGTCACCAAGAAACGGCAGACACACGCCACTTCCGCTGGCAGGTCAAGCACAAGCCACGACCATCCCGACGTGCTCTGTTCACCATCGCGAGACCCCAGCAGAAAGAAGAGGTTTCTTCTTCCTCCATCGTCACCCTCCGTCGGGTCGTAAGCCGCCACCACAAGCCTCCTCGTTTCGGTCGAGCACCACAGCGAGTTTCCCATTGTCCGTCGGTACCTCCGCAATCATTTTTCGATGTCCCTAGCGAGCCGGAGCAGCCTCGCAAGACAACGTAATTGCCACCCCCGCGAGCCGTTGACGTTGAGCCCGACGAGCGTGCTCCCGGCCTCCGAACAGCCCGTCTCGGCCATCGTTTTGATTGTCATCGCGTACTAATCCCGAAAATGGTACCGAAGCTCGATTACCCTCTTGTTTATATATGTGTTTCGAGCCTTGAAGTTATTTCACTATTTTATGTAGGGATTTTATCGATTAATGTAAAATCGTACGAAATCCTATCAAATTTGTGTTAGGACTGTGGATTTTGGAACTAGGTCGAGTCCTTGGCTTCATGGCGAAGTGCTTGGACGAATTCGGTGTGTTTCGAGTCTTATATGATTTTTCGAAACCGAACTAGCTGCTGAAATGTATTAAATTCATCATAAATTATATGCTGTTCCGGTTGCCATGAAATTTCATATGTTATGTCCTGTGTTAATATTGCATGTTGTGTGAAAATTTCAGAATTTAATTCCATCTGTAGCTATTTTAATTAATTAAAGTGATTTCTGGACAGAATCGTATTAATTGGATGATAAATTGAGTTGTGCTCCAAACTTGATGAAATTTTAGTATGTTGTCTTTCTATATGATTATGATGTTGTGTAAAATTTGTATAATTTTTATACTGAGATTGTTAGGGTAAATAATTTATTTAAGGTTTTTGCAGAAAGACGTTTTTAATTATGATAAATTGGTCTTTTGTTCAATAATTATGATATTTGTCTGAGATGCTTGTTTTATGTGGAGTTTCATGCTGTAAAAATATTAGAATTTTTAGAGCTCAAATTGGTTTGGTTTTAATTAAAATTTGATAAACTGCTAAATCTTGTATGAATTCTCATAATTTGTGTATTTGATGTTAATTGCTGGAATTTGTATATGTTGATCCTTAATTGCTGAACTTGCTCTGGTAAAAATTGCATGTGTTAATTTGTTAGTTAGGTTAGGCTTTGAATTTTATGTTTTCTTTTGCTGATATCGTATTTGTATTTTATAAAATCATGTACTTTGAATTTGAGGCTGAAACTTAGTCGTTTTTCTAAGTAATTGGGGATGTATTTTTGGTTAAAATTTCAGAGTTCAACTCATGGGACAACTAGATCAACTTAATTTTGTGATTTGGCTAATAAATTAGAAATATGAATTTTTAGTTAAAAGCTGTAAGTTGGGTCGCTTTTCGTTTCTTGTTGTCTGACTTGGTCAATCGTTAGTTTGACTTATGTGAACTCTCATGTATGTTTCGTTGAGTGTAGTGTCGAGTCTAAGTGTTCCAACGTCCACAGGACTTCACGAACAACTTAGTCGAATCAAGTTCGACTAAGTATGATGTGTTTTCCGCTTAAGTCTAGATAAATGTTGATTGTAGGATCTTGACTTAATGTAGGTATTTGAGGGTTCAAGCCTCTACATACGTCTCCTCTGTTTTGCAATTATCAATCCGGAATCCAGGTGGGTTTTCACTTATGAAAAATTTCTATGTCATACGTGTGTTTAAGTGTTTGGTTGGTATGACCTATGTATGAATGTGAACTATGTGGCCTACTGATGTGAGCTGTTACGGCCGTCGGTACGGTTGTCCCCGTCGAGTTACGGTACGGTTGCCCTTGCGAGGCAAGTCTCCTTAAGACCTAGTGAAAGGCCGTGTCCGTTACAGTGGCACGCACTCCCGTCGTTAAGGTTTATGCATCCCCTTTCCGCGGCTAATGATAGATGTGCACATGAGTGAGTTATTGTTGAGATTAGGAGATGAGACATGATGATGATTGATTTATATTCATACTGCGACCATACCATCTAAACATGTATTATTTATGTGCATAGTGGTGAGCACGCTTTTCATCTAGTGCTCATCCCCACCTGCTCTTTACCGATGCAGGTTAAGCAGGAGCTGGGTGACGAGAAGAGGCGAGTGGGTCGGTCAAAATTTATCTATTGCTTCCGTATGAATAAGGCTTTATGAACCCTTTTTGTTGAGACTTGATTACGTTATTTCCCAGAACTTATGACTTGCTTGTTTTGGAAATTTGTGGAACCCGGATTGTTGGGTATTATGGATTGATTATATATTCATGTTGAGAATTATGTCTCGTGATATATTTCGGTTAATGAAAACCGTTTGTGAAAACCGGGTAATGAATCCCCGTGAGCCCAGATAAGACTTGGGTTATGAAAATGTTGTTTAACACCCATTGAATTTTTGAAAATGATTTTGAAAATTTTACACTGATTTTTTTGATAAGTCCGGAATTTCTTTAAAATCAAAGTGGGGTGTTACAGTTTGGTATCAGAGCCAGTCTGCGTTTCTGTAGACTGGTTTATGTGTGAGTATGTGTTTAGTCCTTGTAATATGACCACTCGTCTCCGTCACTCCGCGCTGCTTAAGGTATGTTTTATAAAAGTATCAATGAAAATACTTATAATGTGAATTGTGACTTTGCATGAGTAGCAATGAAACTACTTGTGATGTTTTGTACGAGTAGCAATGAAACTACTTATGAGGTTTTGCATGAGTAGCAATGAGACTACTTGTGAAGTGATATATATGTTGTTTTGAGGCTTAGAAAATCTATCCACCTCAGGTTATGTGAACTCTAGTGTTTGACCTTGAACTCTAGGGATATGGAGTTAAGTTCGGACTCTAGAGGTTTCTCGTTGTGAGTTTCAATATGTTGTTTCGAGTTAAGTTCTGTCCATAGCAGTTTACCTTTCTATATAATTCTATTCTATGTCTCCGAGTGAGGACCCAGTCAATGAGAACCGGGAATGTATTCATTTTTCTTCGGACCCTTGCCGAATTTAAAAAATTATGAGATGAGTTGAGGATTTATGGACTGCTATTATAAAGGATTTTTACGGCCTCTATCCGACCTCTAGTATCGTATTGTCTCTTATTTCTTAGTAAGGGGCGAATTCATGCCTTGAATTAATTGAGGCTTAAAGAGTTGATTTGTATGAAGTTATCACAGTTTTTGGCTGATCCTCCTAAACTTTATATGTGAATACATGAGGTTATTGTGATTATATGTGGCTCGTTGATGCTATGTTCTTGAAAAATATATGTCTTGTGCCGAGATTTAAGTGAAAAACTCCATGTTTAAGCCTCAGTTTGTGCTCAATTTTTCGTAACCAATAAGCTGTTTCTTGGATAGGTGTTCATCATGATAATTATATTATTTTGAGTTTGGGTTCAGTGAGAGTTGGAATTTTTAAATTCGAAGTTAAATTGAATTTATTATGAATTTTTGAAATTGTAACTGCGAGCAGTTTTTGAAATTCCGGGCAGAATTGTGAATCACGATGTTGGGCTGTTTTTGACAATGATAATGTGACTATGTGAAAATATAATAAAAAAGAAACTTGTAGTACATGTTATAAGCTTTCTCTGAAAGTTGAAATCTTGCAATTTGGTGTTTTAGTTGATTTTATATGATTTTTCAAAATTAGTGTTATGCCCGGAATTTTTAAAACAGTGGTTGTGTTTACGATTGAAATGTATGCTCTGAAATGAGGCCCTTAACATGATTATTTGTAAAAATGCTCTTCTTGGAACTTGTAGCAATTCAAGTGTAGTTTCTGTAAGTTTTGAGTTTGGATGATTTGGAGTTTTGTGGCAAGAGATATTCCTGATTTAGTGACCTGCTGTAATTTATAAATAGTTTCGTTGGCAGATTTCTTGACCTAAGTGTTTTATTCTTAAACTCGGCTTTAAAGTTATTATTGGCTTAAGTGATCAACATGAAAGTTGTAAATAATTGAGTTGCTATCTTGAAGATTTTGAATTTCAGTAATATAATATTGTAGCTTCGGTTATTGTGCATACACTGAGAACCTGTCAAGCTGTATGTCTTCATTTATCCACTGCACCTATGTTTTGTATGTTTGCTGTATTATGTGCATTTCAATGATTTTATGTGCCTGAGTGTTCTTCATGAAAGTGATAGAGGCCTGAGTTAGGGATACTTTTCAAGTGGTTTCATCATGATACGATATCTAGACTAAAAGTTACATGCATTTTAAATTCATCACGCTTGCTGGAATTGGTGCAAGTTCATGTTTAGGTTTCCAAATTGAGTTATGAATTTCAAAATTAGCTTTTCGTCAATTTTCTGATTAGTATTATAATGTTAGCTGGAAACACTTGCGAGAGAAGCTTTACGCTAGACCTCGAAGTGTGAAAGCTATAGGTTGTGTATGTGGATTAGACTCGTTTAGGACTGCCGACACGATTAGCTACCTGAGTAAAAGCTGTCGTGACGGCCGACACTGTTAGCCGGTAGAGTCAAACGAGCTAACCATTCTGTTGTTCGGCGTTGACCGCCGAGTTAGGATTGCTCCTGGCGGTGACGCCAATGCTCGTTCCCTTTTGGGAAAATTGTTGTTGTCAACCCAAACCTTTATGATTTTGAGTCTTGGAGAGAAACCCTTCTTCCCATTTGAGTACCTAGGAATTGTGAAACCCGGAAATTGAATTTTTGGAATGCACCTCGAACCGTGTGCCGAACCTGACTGGGTGTAGCCACGCGAAGTGGAGGCCGAGCCCGCACGCCCGTGCTGAGAGACGTGAGGCCAACTGCAGTGGCCGACCGTTGACTCGCACGAGAGTTGCCGCCGCCATCACCGAACGCCAAACTCCCCAGGTCAGTGTGTACGACCAAACCTTGACCTTGTAGCTGGTATCCGAGTGGGTATATGCACGCGTCCCAGTGCCCCGCATATGCAGCGCCAGCGTGTGTGTCACCTCTCGAGTGACAATGCATTAAACCCAGTCCGACCTTATCCTGTTAGGGGTCTTTGAACCAGATTTTGGTCAAAGTGTATGTTGATCTTTCGAGTCATTGTGTGAATTTCCTAATCAACAACCCTCGATGTGTGAGGTTGGTCGATTAGTTTCTTTTGCCACTTGTGAGATTATCTCGAGATGGCGAGATAGTAGTTTCCGTAGTAATATGGGGGCGGAGCCTTGAGTCTCGTCTAGAGACCGACTCCGTGGGAAGGAAATCATTATCGAGTATCTTGTCGTTACTCGCGAAGCCGCATACGAGGTGTTACTCGTGTCGGGAATGAGTGAGGCCTTGTCATCGGTATCAAACAGAATCGTGTGTTATGAATGTACCAGATTTGAGTATAAGTGATGATTGACTGCCCTATTATGGTTTGTTGACCAAGTCGGTAACTTAGCCTGATGATTGACTCCACCACCTGGACTTGCGTGGATGCATGACACGTTCTAGCCTCGTGATAGAGGGAATGTGTGCGTGATCTCGAGGTATGTGTGAATTGTGACGAGCTACGTGATAGGCATAACCCTACATGTATGGAGGTACCGGTGACCTGTTGGGACTGAGGGTCCATCAGGAAAGACCGAGAGGGGTACTCGTCAAAGTCCAGTGGTTGTAGTCAAGTCGAGGGCGAGACGACTTGACAGGGGGAGACCGAGATTCGGATGGAGTACCCGACCCTCATGTTTTGATGTTTCCTTTAGTACTCCCTTACCTTCTAGTTGTTTGTTTTCGAATTCCGAGGACAGAATTCTTTGTAAGGTGGGTAGACTGCAACGCCCCGTTCGTTTATGAATTATTTGGGTTTTATTTTGATTTATTGTTATTATTATTATTATTATTATTATTATTATAAATATTATTATTATTATTATTATTATTATTATTATTATTATTATTATTATTATTATTAAATGTCAATTTGCTATTATTTCTTGTTATTATTGATAATACTATTATTAATATTAATTGTCTAAATGTCGTATTATAATTAAATAATAATGTATTATAAATATATGTGTATTTATCTAAATTTTTATTTTAATCATGCGAGAACAAGTTGTTATCTCAAACCCGCATGTGAACTGAGCCCGAGAGCCTCGAACCCGCGCCCTGCACCCTTAGCGACCTGGTTTCATTTATGTGCGTGCGTGTGCGTGTGATTAATCTTGAGGGCCATAAAATATCTAACCTAATAACATGTATATATGTATATATGTTTTAACCCTCAGCAACTCTTAAACCCGCTCAGACTTTGAGAAATCCCAAATCCCGCAGCCACCATCATAAAGTCCCATCTCCCTCAGCAGCAAGCACGCGCAGACCCTAAGGGATTTCACCCTCTCCCTCGATTTCCCTACTGCCATCGTCACAATCACAACCATCACCATAATCGAGCATCACCTTCATCACTCACCCTGCTCGCGAGACCAAAACCTGCAACTTCCGGCCACCCCGCTCACAACAAGCAGTGGACGTCGCCTCTGTGAACCGGCATCACCACCACGGGCCTGCTACTCCGGCGAGCCTCCCTCCCATCGCGAGAATTCCGGCAGTAACGAGCAGGCCCTTGTCGCGTCACCACCCGCAACACTTCAAACCGCTGCTTCTGGTCTCCAACCGTCAAGTCCCGTTCGCGATCGCTGGAAGTCGCACGTCACCAAGAAACGGCAGACACAAGCCACTTCCGCTGGCAGGTCAAGCACAAGCCGCGACCATCCCGGCGTGCTCTGTTCACCATCGCGAGACCCCAGCAGAAAGAAGAGGTTTCTTCTTCCTCCATCGTCACCCTCCGTCGGGTCGTAAGCCGCCACCACAAGCCTTCTCGTTTCGGTCGAGCACCACCAGAGAGTTTCCCACTGTCCGTCGGTACCTCCGCAATCATTTTTCGACGTCCCTAGCGAGCCGGAGCAGCCCCGCAAGACAACGTAATTGCCACCCCCGCGAGCCGTTGACGTTGAGCCCGACGAGCGTGCTCCCGGCCTCCGAACAGCCCGTCTCGGCCATCGTTTTGATTGTCATCGCATACTAATCCCAAAAATGGTACCGAAGCTCGATTACCCTCTTGTTTATATATGTGTTTCGAGCCTTGAAGTTATTTCACTATTTTATGTAGGGATTTTATCGATTAATGTAAAATCGTACGAAATCCTATCAAATTTGTGTTAGGACTGTGGATTTTGGAACTAGGTCGAGTCCTTGGCTTCATGGCGAAGGCCTTGGACGAATTCGGTGTGTTTCGAGTCTTATATGATTTTTCGAAACCGAACTAGCTGCTGAAATGTATTAAATTAATCATAAATTGTATGTTGTTCCGGTTGCCATGAAATTTCATATGTGATGTCCTGTGTTAATATTGCATGTTGTGTAAAAATTTCAGAATTTAATTCCATCTGTAGCTATTTTAATTAATTAAAGTGATTTCTGGACAGAATCGTATTAATTGGATGATAAATTGAGTTGTGCTCCAAACTTGATGAAATTTTAGTATGTTGTCTTTCTATATGATTATGATGTTGTGTAAAATTTGTATAATTTTTATACTGAGATTGTTAGGGTAAATAATTTATTTAAGGTTTTTGCAGAAAGACGTTTTTAATTATGATAAATTGGTCTTTTGTTCAATAATTATGATATTTGTCTGAGATGCTTGTTTTATGTGGAGTTTCATGCTGTAAAAATATTAGAATTTTTAGAGCTCAAATTGGTTTGGTTTTAATTAAAATTTGATAAACTGCTAAATCTTGTATGAATTCTCATAATTTGTGTATTTGATGTTAATTGCTGGAATTTGTATATGTTGATCCTTAATTGCTGAACTTGCTCTGGTAAAAATTGCATGTGTTAATTCGTTAGTTAGGTTAGGCTTTGAATTTTATGTTTATTTTTGCTGATATCGTATTTGTATTTTATAAAATCATGTACTTTGAATTTGAGGCTGAAACTTAGTGGTTTTTCTAAGTAATTGGGGATGTATTTTTGGTTAAAATTTCAGAGTTCAACTCATGGGACAACTAGATCAACTTAATTTTGTGATTTGGCTAATAAATTAGAAATATGAATTTTGAGTTAAAAGCTGTAAGTTGGGTCGCTTTTCGTTTCTTGTTGTCTGACTTGGTCAATCGTTAGTTTGACTTATGTGAACTCTCATGTATGTTTTCGTTGAGTGTAGTGTTGAGTCTAAGTGTTCCAACGTCCACAGGACTTCACGAACAACTTAGTCGAATCAAGTTCGACTAAGTATGATATGTTTTCCGTTTAAGTCTAGATAAATGTTGATTGTAGGATCTTGACTTAATGTAGGTATTTGAGGGTTCAAGCCTCTACATACGTCTCCTCTGTTTTGCTATTATCAATCCGGAATCCAGGTGGGTTTTTACTTATGAAAATTTTCTATGTCATACGTGTGTTTAAGTGTTTGGTTGGTATGAACTATGTATGAATGTGAACCATGTGGCCTACTGATGTGAGCTGTTACGGCCGTCGGTACGGTTGTCCCCGTCGAGTTAAGGTACGGTTGCCCTTGCGAGGCAAGTCTCCTTAAGACCTAATGAAAGGCCGTGTCCGTTACAGTGGCACGCACTCCCGTCGTTAGGGTTTATGCATCCCCTTTCCGCGTCTAATGATAGATGTGCACATGAGTGAGTTATTGTTGAGATTAGGAGATGAGACATGATGATGATTGATTTATATTCATACTGCGACCATACCATCTAAACATGTATTATTTATGTGCATAGTGGTGAGCACACTTTTCATCTAGTGCTCATCCCCACCTGCTCTTTACCGATGCAGGTTAAGCAGGGGCTGGGTGACGAGAAGAGGCGAGTGGGTCGGTCAAATTTTATTTATTGCTTCCGTATGAATAAGGCTTTATGAACCCTTTTTGTTGAGACTTGATTACGTTATTTCCCAGAACTTATGACTTGCTTGTTTTGGAAATTTGTGGAACCCGGATTGTTGGGCATTATGGATTGATTATATATTCATGTTGAGAATTATGTCTCGTGATATGTTTCGGTTAATGAAAACCGTTTGTTAAAACCGGTTAATGAATCTCCGTGAGCACAGATAAGACTTGGGTTATGAAAAATGTTGTTTAACACCCATTGAATTTTTGAAAATGATTTTGAAAATTTTACACTGATTTTTTTGAAAGTCCGGAATTTCTTTAAAATCAAAGTGGGGTATTATAGAGACTACCCATCGGGCACGTTCTATAGTTACGAGGATAACCGTTCGACGGCCGGTACAGCTCACACCGAAGGCTACATGTTCCACATGCATACTTTGATCATACCACAAGTAAACAATAATAACAGTAATAACATTTACAGCCTAGCCAATTTTTTCAAAGTAAACCCACCTGGAAAACGCGGTAGAATATTGCACACAAAAGTAAGTAAGTAGGTCGAGGGCTCGACTCCTCAAACACCTACATTTAAGCGAGATAATACATCAATAATCTATCTCACTACTCAAATTTAACATAAAACCCACACTTAATCAAAACTAAGGCTTGAGGGTTTTAATCGGATTTTTAGTGGACTTGGAACTCTCTCATTTTAGAAAAATAGGACTCAGAGAACTAAATTGGAGTCTCGAGACTTAAAATAATTTTTCTAAATTTTTCTCATTTCATAAATATTTTTAAAAACTAAAATTGGTATTAAAACGGGCTTCCGGAACTCAAAATAGGCTTAAAAAGCCGAATTAGGCTGTTATTCAAAAATTGGGTCAAAATGCCAAAGCATTTGGGCCAATACACGCTAGTTGGGCCGCTCTAAGGTGTAAATGGGCTGCAAATCCGTGGGCTGGATGAAGGGCCGGAAGCGGGGTCGCGGGCCACCAGCTGCTGAGAGAGAAATGGGCTGCGCGGGCCGAAATGCGGGCCTTATGGCCCGCGCTGCAGCTGGCGTTTAATAAAAGAAAAAGGGTGGCATTCGCAAGGGTTGGGGATCGAATCCGCAACCTCACTAACGGAATAGCGCACAGAAGACCACTGCGCCACACGATTTCTTGCAATAATTGAAAACTTATGTCATAAATTTAGGAACAGAACCTTGGGACATAACAAAAAACAGAGACAGAAACTATCGACCAGAGACGCAACGCAGGTTCGCAAATGGCCGAGTTTCAACAGAAATTTCACGAGGGTGTTCGAACATTTATAACATCATCGAACATACAGTTTTCCAGAGTTCCCGAAATATTTTTAAAACGGGTTTTTGAATAAAAAATCGAACCGACAATAATATGGCTTGAAAAACAATAAACGACACAACCACGTTGACAAGGTTCGAAACAATACAACGAGGCTCTGAACTCAGACGAATCAAACACAACAGTAAATACACTTGATATTTTCGAAAACTAGAGCTCCATCATGTCCACGTCAATTCACGATAGCACCATATGAACCGTGAATGAATATAACTAAACCGGCAAATCATCGAATATCGATTTAAAGAGCACGACAAAAATCGAATGATCCACGAGCACGAATAAAATAACGAGAAGGTCGAAAGGGATTACCAGTCTTCAGGAATCTATGTGCTCGGTTGAAAATCGGTCAGGACGAGACGGGACCTCGAAAGCTTGTGATGAGGATGTCGAGCTGATCGTGGTGGCTCGTGAAGGAGCAACAATGGCTGAGACTCGCCGGGAAGCGCCGGGCCTGGCGTGACGGTGAAGGTGCTGGTCGCGCGGTGGTCTCGCGATGCAGGGACGCGACGACGGTGATGTGGTGCTGCGAGAGGAAAGCTTCCTCTTCGGTCGTGATAATAAAATGAGAGAGAGAGACGTGATCGGAATTATGAGAGAAGAACTAATTTCTCTTTACTCAATTGCAGGTGAAAGATAGCGAGATTGGGAGGATGAACGAGAGAAATAGGGAAGAGAGATTTTACGTTACAGTTTTTTAACATTAAGTGTATTGATGCACAATATTATTGCCATGATAATTGTAATTTAAATTTTCCATAATGAAGGGATTTTAAAAAAAATAACAATTAGCCACTAAGACCAAAAAGAGAGAGAAACGGTTATGTGTGGACGGCAAGGTGCGGGGCGCGGGTTTGTGGCGCACGGGCCGGGTGTTCTCGGTTCCAAAAATTATAGTACTCGGGCTCGAACGCACGATAATGAATTTAAAACGGATAAAATCAATATATATATATAATACACATTTATTTATCTATAATACAACATTTAGACAATTAATATTAATAATAGTATTATTATTAATAACAACAAATAATAGCAATTTGACATTTAATAACAATAATAATAATAGTAATAATAATAAAGACAACTAACAATAGCAATAATCAATAATTATTCTCAAATAATCCACAATAAAACGGGGTATTACACGGCTACACTGGCATACTTGTACCAACAGTTAGTATTGCCAGCAGAGGAGACTCCAAACAACTTTTCGGCTGCTTGACTCTCATGCAGTCTTGGATATACGAGTATTTCCTCGATTTCTGGTTCCAGTGGGGATTCTACCCCTCGGTCCTAACGACTCCGCACGATCTCAGATGTGGAGCCCACCGGCGGGTCAATGGAAGGACGAGCGTCTCGCAGCCATTCGTCAGAGACTTGATAGAATTACTGCCTCCGATGTAAGTTAAGTTATTTTATTTAAATTTAGTTACTCGTTATTTAAAATAATATAAATATTTTTATAAATGCTTTTATGCAATTGTGAACATGTGCAATTGTTGCCATACGACAGCCCTAGCCCACACGAGATAGAGCCGAAGACTCTTTATTGCGGGTTTATTCGGTACCGCGATATCGTCGAGCCGTACTTTCCAGTGTTGTTTCTGCGGCAGTTGGGGTATGTCCAGACTGTCCCTCCCCCTATGTTCACGCCAATCGAAACCAACCGTATTTGGGAGTCGAGGCTCTACAAGGTTGAGCATTCTGATGTCACTGCAGTATCTATGTGGAACCAGTTCCCGGTATCGCATACCATCAACTCCAGTATGTATCAGGTTAGCACAAATGATCGAACAGAGACGACTGCGGAGTACATGGAGTGGTACCGTCGGGTTTCCAATCCTACTTTTTTGGGCGAGAATCTGCTGGACCATAACGAGGTCCCTACGCGTGCCAACAGCGACTATGTAAGTCTCATGCTAAATTGTAGTTGTTATTTGATTACAATAATTTTATTTTTTTATGAATATTCATCATATCTTTTTTTCCTTCCATTTTTTGTAGTCGGTAGACTGTCTTGCCATCCTTTATTCGAACACCCTGCGGGATTTAACAGGTTATGTCCTGTGTTGGCGCAGCAGTACGCAGACGAATTGACTAAATTTAAGATGGATTACGCCAATTCAAAATAATTATGTAAGAAATGTTTTTTTTTTTTTTTGTGTAAAACATTAATGAGATTGGTGTGCATTTTTCTTTTTTCTTTTGTTAGACTACATTATTGAAACTAAAATATTCCATAACAATGATGTTTGACATAATCAATATGAAATGGCGATAAAAAATATATGGTTCGGCTACTCCACACGAGTCGTGTGTGAGAAACACACGAATCGTGTGGATGAGTCAGCTCATCCACACGACTCGTGTGGAAATCCCGAAACTAATTAACAAATTTTGTCAGACACACACGAGTCGTGTGGGTGAGTCACACGACTCGTGTGACTTCACACGAGTCGTGTGACCCTTCTACACGACTCGTGTTGGTCATTTTTTATTTATGGTTAAAAATTACTGACATTTCCTATTACTTATGCATTATATATTTAGTTATACTACATTCGAACTAAAATATTTCATATTAATAAAAAAATAGACAACCGAATAATATCGTTCTTTTATTCAACATGGATTATTTTGAACCTCAAACCATAATTGCAACCTACGCTGGCACTGATCCTCCCAACCCTGAACTGCCAGAGTTCGGTGCCTGAACCGCGTAAGATGAATAGGCGGTAATGGACAATCATGAGTCAAATCTACACGAATATAGTGTGCGTAGCAACTAAGATGACATATCGCAATCTCACCTCGTGGTCGTGTAGCCGTTGATGGTGCAGAGAGCAGCAATACTGTGCAACTGTGGAGGTTGGACTGACGACCATCGGTACCGGAGTTTAGAAAAATGACTGTAGCGCCCCGTTTTATTTTAAAGAGTTTATCGAATTTATTTATAAAAATCAAAGTTATTTTTTCGCAAAATCCCAATTTAAAAACTTTATATATCAATGAGCGCTACTTAACTATTAAAAATAAATAAACAAATTAGAATAAACATAAAGCACCTGCATGCGAACTAACAATTGTATTAATCAAACCAGATTAAACATAAATCTAAAAACCAATCTGATACTTAACATGATCCACGTCAAACCAACATGTTCAATATGAATAAGCGAAAAAATAATAATCCAATGTAAAGCTAACAATCCAACATAGATAATAAAATAGCTGAAGCAAAGACACATCAATCCAATGACCACCACTCGATCGTCTCTCGCTGCCGCCGCCAACCAAGCTCAAACTAAAGATAGGAAGAGGAACAAGATGACAAAACAAACAATGGGGTGAGCAAAACCACTATGCTCACCAATATCGCATAAGTCTATCTCGCATAAAGGTACAAAACCATAAACATAGTATGCATAGAATCCAGGTCTAACTCCCTATATGGCCCTATCACAAACCTCCTATGTACATGCAACAACCTTCCGATCAAACATTGGTAAGGAAGTAACCGGAAACATTCTCACCCCGGCTCGACACGGGCTAAGGGATCCTTTCTAGGAGACAGTCGAGATGTTTTTCCCCAACACATGGGCTAGGGCGTCCTCCTCCCGGATACGACGGGCAGGTGACCTCGCACTGCTTATGCATTCATCAAAGGCACTAAAGGCGAGACGCCCCTGGCGGTGTAACACACTAGACTAGGGTTCTCAGGCATACTAAAGTTATCGAGACGAACATTTATACGAAATAACGAAATGCAATAATTATAGATACACAAACTATACCCACCTGGAAGCAGCAATAAATTACCAATACAAGGCTCGAAAAGGTAGGATGGAGGCCAACACCTCGAAGCACCTACACGAAATCAAGATAATCTCTTGATTACAACAAATCCAACGATCACACAAACTTAGTTGAAACTCGTCGACTAAGTGGCTCGAGGGAAATTCTCGTGGAGTTATGGAACATTCAACATGACTCGAAACCAAATATGGGAAAACACATAAATTCAAGAAAGGGTTGACCAAGCCCAGTAACAGGGAGCAACATATATACAAAATTACCTAAAAATTTAGACTTTAACATAATGAGCTAAATTTACAAAATTTGACAAGTATATCACATTTTCAAGTTGGTCAGACAAGTGAACGAACTAGGCTCTGAAATTTCAACACAAAATTCTCATCACTGAACATAATGGCAGTAAGGTTAACATAATTCAAAAGCATGCTCAAAGATAATGCTAAATATCAAAGCATAACATGCTCTTACTTTCTCTTCTCCAACCCAAGCATGCCAACCACCAATTAAGCTGGAACTTAAGCACATTAGACACTTCATAAATTCATGTTTAACCTGATGAAAATCACTGTGAACCAAACAACTAAATGACCACATTAAAGATGAAATTTCTAATTGCATTGCAAGTAAATCATGGTCATCACCTAATGTAATAATTACTAAATTACATACTCCACATCAAAATAGATCAAACTGAACATAATAATTATGAATTCTGAGACAAAACATAAGAATGAATTTGGAACTGAATCCACACAAATCAGGATATACATATATATTTTGGAAATAGAACACAACAAACCAATTCAAATCTGTGAAGCAGCCTGCTGGACATATGCAATTGGAGGCTCGAAATTGCTTTCTTATTTCAAGCTCAGGAACAATCATTCAAGCCACAAAATAATTGAAAAACTTTGTCTTAAAGCATGTTCTCAGCGTGATAAGTACAATACAAAACCTCAGCAATTGGAACGGAAAAGCCACGGCAGACACATCACACAAAGTCTCCCTTTCTCTTTTAACATAAACATGTATACCACAAAACTAAGCATTTTGAACCACAAATTCACGGCCAAAAGAAGGCTAAAAGCTAAGCCAAATTACCGTGACAAACAGAGAAAGAAATGGGGCTCGTTTTGGACGGATGCTTGCCCTCAGCCGCTGCTCGTTTAGCTAGAAAAGAACCCCTGCTCATTGAAAAGAAAGCCGACCGCTGCTGCTCGTGAGTCGTCGGTTGCCCGCTGCCGGACGACGGGGAGATGGCTGCCCGAAGTCGACGGTGAAACCCGTCGGAATGGGCCGCCTCTGTCCGCTTGCCGCTGCAGGATTACCGACGAAGGGTGACGAGAACCCCGGCGCGACGACGAACCGACGGGACCTGCTGCTCGTCGGAACCAAAAATTCAGCCGCTGGGAAAATGGAGCTTGGGTCTCCGAGAGCTAAAATTGTCGGACGATGATCAGGGTTCGCGAAGGTGCAGCCCCGTCGGAAGTCGAGAGTTTTCGGTGAAAGGTGGCGGTTCTGAACGGCGTGACGGTACGGAAGCCGGCGGACAGAGCTCGGCCTGCTGGTGATGGCTAATCAACGGACTGCTGGAGGTCGCCGGATGAAGGGGCTCGACAGTTCACGGTTGTCGCGATGGTTGTCAGGGGTCGCAGATTTCCGGTCTGCTGGTGCTCGCAAAGGCGGGTGTTGCTGCTCCACGTCTGGGATTCTCGCTATCTGGTTGCTCGGTCCGTCAGATGTGCCTGGAAATCGCCGGGTTCCTTCAGCCGCCGGAAACTGAAGCTTCGGTCGCTGAAAACTCGAGTTCTTCGGCCTCTGGTGCTCGTCTCCGCTGCACACACAGAACTCGCCGTGATGCCGCTTTCGAAATTTCACTCGCGATTGTGAAATAGGAAAATAAATGGGGTTGCCCCTGATAATGGTATCTTGTTGATTTAAATACTAAGAGAATTAGGGGATGGGAGAGCCGGATTCCATGGGGATCGAGCTTCGTTGCCGCTGAGAGTGGAGGATTGATTGCTGAGAGAAAATGAAGGTTTGTTCGGGGAAGACGACCAGGTTTATGCGACAATTCGGCTCAGCGGAAAAGAGGTGGGCTGGATTCTTGGGCCCAAGTGAATAACATTCTAGTGCCAATTACTTTACAAAGAAAATGGGCCAGAATATTACAAGGAGAATGGGCCAACAATACTCAACTTATTAGGCTAGAAAATATAATTGAAGTGGGCTAAATTCAAGATTTGGTATATAGATAAGAAAAAGGCTCGAAATTAATCTACCCGAAATAATTGACAATCGCCGAACGATAAAACTAGCAACTAAAAATTGTAAGTTCTGATTATGGACAGCAAATCGATGAACCTTCTGATGACCACAGAGTTCAGAAATATGCGGGAGTATTTAAGGGAAGTTTATTTTTGGTATAAATGAGACATGTTTTCATTTAAGTCAAATTGACTAATTATTTGTATTGACATCTTGGCAGGTCTAGAAGATTGAAGGTAAGATTCTCTTTCCATAATCGAAGAAGAAGAAGAAGATCACGGGATTCACCTTCCTTATGCGTATATGTCTTGGGCGTAAAGACTTACCAAAGGATGATGAAGATAAAAGGAGGACGAGACCAGAGTTGAGGATGACTTTTGATCCGAAATTTTTTGAGTTTTGTGTTTTCTTTCCTTGAGTGAAAAGAGAGTTATTCAGAACACATTTTTTTTTTCGGTAACAGAATGTTCGGAGGTTCATTCTGATCTAGTTTATGAGATTCAAACTAGAAAATCCACAAGGGAGTTGTGGTCAGATAAGTTATGTGGATCATTATTCAAGTAGAGTGTATTGAGAGTCTATACTGTAAATCCTTGAATGATGTATGAGTTGTTCACATTAATGAAAGAGATCTGAAGTAAGAGTGGGACGCTCTCTTAATGGTTCAATTCTTAGTGAAAACTGCTTCCACAATTGTTTGAATATTCGTTACTGTCTGTTTGTTCTATTTACGTGCAACTCTGGATACTCGGTGTACAAGTATCAAATTTCAATTGGCACCAGAGCAGGTTTCCGTTACATTACGAAAAGATCTGAGGACTTGGGTTACTGTGCGATCATGAATCAAGAAAGTGGATCGATGTCTATGTTAGAGGTATGCTGTAAAAGCTATGTTTTGCAGATTCTATCAATTCCATTTTGATATGGCCATCATGTTTCGGTCAAAGTACATATGTTTGCAGTTTATTTATTTATGCAATACATACTCCATGTCTTATATTGAGGTTGTGTGGTTCGAAGAGTTTCGAACAGAAAGATCACCTATCGGTTCCTTATAAGACTAAACTATTCGTTCACAGTCTAGACTGGCAGTGAGACCCCACTTGGAAAAAGACTGTAGTGTATTCTTGATTCAGTTGGTCTTTGACTGAAGGATTACACTAGCACTTATGTTAAGTGTTGAACAGGACCATAGAAGGATAAGGATATGAGATTCACTGACCGTTGTCGTAACCTAGACCTTCAGTGATTGATGCGTTCTCTTAAGCTGTAAGATAATATAAGATAGGCATATATTTTTATTTCTTATTTATTTGATTTACCAAGTAATTCCTATTTTATTAGGATGACATACGAGGTATTTTGGTAAGTAAGAATAATTATATGATGTGCTATTATAAATTATTTACGGTCACTATGTTCCAGTGCGCTGGATTGATGACGTCCCCGAAATGAGCTCAGGAAGGAACATTATGTTAAACCCTGCAGGTAGATGATTGTCTGACATAATGGTTAAAGTCTGAGTGGTACTAATTTCGGAAATGAATAAGAAGTTGATTAATTATTTGTCAGTAATTTAATTAATCAACGGACGTTATATCTTAAACATAGGGAGGTAAATCGATCAATCGAATTAACATTATTTAATCATGGAGGCTCCATTTTATTGGTAAAATAGTGGCTAAATGGGGAGAGCAATAATATTACTCTAGTGGGATGTTTTATTATTTAATTCCATTAGATAGGAATTAATTTTATTTCATATTAATTAATTAGGAGAATAAAATTCCTACTAGAATCTTCTCTTGGGATTAGGAGACTTGGGAGTCTTCTAGAAGATGGAGATTAGTTGGAAATATATTTCCTACATTATAATATTAATTGGAGTATAATTAGGCTTCCTAAATTAGGAATTAATTCTATTCTATGGTTATTTATTTAATTAGGAAAGATATTCCTACAAGGATCTTCTCTAGTGTTAGGAGACTTAGGAGTCTTCTAGAAGGAAAAGATTAGTAGGAGATTTCCTTCCTACATTAAATTAGTATTGGAGTAGAATTAGGACTCCTAGGCCTAATGGAATAAGCCCATATTTAGCACCTCCTTAAGGTCCCTAATGGAGCCTATAAATACACCATGTCCCAACCTCTCCTATATGTTGTCTTGGCCGATTTTTCTCATCTACATACACGTGAGAAATGGCATCGTTCGAGAGTTATGGAGATTCGATTAAACGCTCCACCAAGTTTAATCGAAGTAGTTGTTTAGGTAATCCGTTAGAAGGCTTTTGGGTACAATTTATTCGAGCCTTTATATGTATATTTTCCGGTCATCATCATCACTTTATCGCCGCCTATCACCGTCGTGATCCACCGCCGGAAAACACCCATCGCCGCCGGTCGCCGCCCAAGCCCAGCCACGCGTAGCCGAGCCCAGTCCGCGATGCCCAGCGATGCCTACCGTGTGCTCCCAGCGCCCAACAGTCGTCCGTAAGCTCCCAGCACTGCCTGCCTGCTCGCAATACGCCATTGCTAGCAGTCGACCATCGCGCACGACGCCAGCGACGCCCGTCTGCTCGCTGATCGTTCCCAGTGCGCGACCGTCACGCGCGCACCATCCGATCGTGCCCCTGCTGCCTTGCTCCGCACGCCGCGTGTTCCCAGGCTGATACGGAAGTGGGTTCCGTACCCCTGTGACAAGAAGGGCCGAGAGCTAAGAGGACTCGAGGAGGCTGAAAATAGGGCCAAAACGATGCAAACATGGCCTAAAAGACGGGTACGAGCGCGTATGCGGACGGGCTTGGATCGAGGAGTGAATGGACGTGATGCACGAGCACACAAAGCGGTTAATGAGGGTCGCGCATGGAGGTACGCGAGGGCACGCAAGAAGATGGTCTCGAGGCTAGGAATGCTCAGACACACAGATAGGTGCATTCAAGAAGAGCGCAAACACGCGCATTGGCTTAGACGAGTACGGATGAGACCACGACTCAAAAGGACGTGTCGTCGATGGTTTCGGGATGCTTATCGAAGATGTGAAACCTGGTGGGGGTGGGTAAAATACCAGGTGGCTCGAAGGAATGAAAGGCATGCTAGTCGG
>CACSLK010012206.1:15293692-15303851 GCA_902706635.1 Striga hermonthica
ACATAGACCGAGATGAACAACAACAAGGTGATGTGCGCAAGCTTCTCGAGGAATTCGAAGGAGTACTGGGCGAGCCTAAGGGACTTCCACCACACCGAGAGTTCAATCATCGCATACCACTGATTAATGAGCAGCATGCCATACATGTCCACCCTTATAGGTACGCTCACTTTCAGAAAACCAAGATCGAACGGCAAGTTGCCGAGATGCTTGAGTCAGGACTAATCCAACATAGCAAGAGTCCGTTTTCTTCTCCAGTCTTGTTAGCCAAAAAGAAAGACGACACTTGGAGGTTCTGTACTGACTACCGAGCTCTGAACGCTGCAACTATCAAGGACCGATTTTCTATCCCTAGCGTCGACGATATGCTCGACGAGTTAGCTGGGTCACGCTATTTCTCAAAACTCGACCTGAGATCTGGTTACCATCAGATTCGACTCCACAAAGCCGACATTCCAAAGACAGCATTTCGTAGGCACCAGGGGCACTATGAGTATCTAGTCATGCCATTCGGATTATGCAATGCCCCATCCACTTTCCAGTTTGCTATGAATTCTATCTTCAAGGAGTATCTGCGTAAGTTCGTTCTGGTATTATTTGATGATATCTTGATCTATTCGAAGTCATGGGGCGAACACCTTGGGCATTTTAGAGTAGTGCTCGAAATTTTGGAGGCCAACTCATTCCACATCAAACCATCCAAATGTTCATTCGGGCAGAAGATGGTTGAGTATCTAGGGCACTTCATATCGCACGAGGGCGTGAAGGTTGATCCACGAAAGATTGAGGCTATGATCGATTGGCCAAAACCGACAAGTCTCACACAGCTGAGAGGATTTTTAGGACTCACGGGCTACTACAGAAAGTTCGTGAAGGACTATGGAACCATCGCCAAACCACTAACAGAGATGACTAAGAAAGTCGGGTTCACATGGACCGAAGCTAGCGAGGAGGCGTTCGGGAAACTGAAAGAAGCCATGACTATAACGCCAGTACTCGCCATGCCCAGGTTTGATGTCTTGTTCGAGGTACACACCGATGCGAGTGACATTGGAATTGGAGCTGTGCTAGTGCAAGAGGGACGACCCCTAGCCTATCTCAGCAAGGCACTGGGCACTACCCGATTGGGTCTATCGGTGTACGTGAAGGAGATGCTAGCAGTTGTCGAGGCTGTAAAGTGCTGGAGACCTTATCTGTTGGGCCGATGTTTTCAGATTGTTACTGACCAACAACCGCTTAAGCATCTATTGGAGCAAAGGATTGTTACCCCTGAGCAGCAGAAGTTCGTATCTAAGCTTATGGGGTTTGACTTCGAGATAATTTATCGACCGGGTCGACAGAATGCAGTAGCTGAAGCATTATCCCGACGAACAGATGTAGCCGAGCTGAATGCTATCACGGGGCCAGCTTGGACTATTTTGGAAGAAATTAGGAAGGCGCAAGTAGAGGACACCTATTGCCAGGAGCTGCGCCAATCGATAGAAGTAGGAAAGACGACTGCGATAGACTACGAGTTGCATAACGGTCTGCTTCTACACCGAGGCCGAGTATTCGTTCCCAACAGTGGGCAGTTACGTGAGCAGATCATGCAGCACTTCCATGACTCTAAAGTTGGAGGCCACTCGGGTATCTAACGCACGTGGATGAGAATAGCCAACACTTTCTTCTGGCCCGGACAACAGAGTACCGTCCGAGACTACATAGAACGATGCGATGATTGCCAACGCACTAAGTCTGACTCATGACGACCGAGCGGGCTGTTGCAACCACTACCAGTACCCGAGGCGATCTGGGAAGACATTACTATGGATTTCATAGAGGGGTTACCGAGTTCCAATGGATTTGACTGTGTTATGGTTGTAGTGGAACGTCTCACAAAGTATGCTCACTTCATACCAATTACCCATCCTTACACCGCGAAGTCAATTGCCAGGTTATTTGTGGAGTACGTGATGAAACTGCATGGAGCACCTCGATCCATCGTCTCTGATCGAGACTGGATTTTTATGAGCAGCTTTTGGTCTAAATTCTTCAAGTTGCAAGGAACTAAGTTATCTATAAGCTCAGCCTACCACCCACAGACAGATGGACAAACTGAGGTAACCAACCGGACCCTTGAGCAGTATTTGAGGTGCTACGTCCATCAATTCCCGAAGCGGTGGGAAAACTTTTTGCCTTGGGCTGAGTATTGGTACAACACCACTTACCACAAGTCGACCAAGATGACGCCGTTTGAATTGGTATACGGGCGAAAACCCCCAACACTGATCAATTATTCGGAGGGGAGTACAGTCAACGACGAAGTTGGTCGAGAGCTAGAGGAACAAGATCTAATGTTGCGAGAATTGAAGAAAAATATCGAAGGCTCAATCAATCGAACCAAAGCCTTCGCAGATGGGAAAAGGCGTGAGGAAAGTTTTGCACTAGACGAGTATGTCTACCTGAAGCTACGACCATTCAAACAGCGCACCACGGCACAAAGGGCCGCAACTAAACTGGGCGTTCGTTATTATGGGCCTTATCAGATTCTAAAGCGCATTGGTCAGGTAGCTTACTGTCTAGAGTTGCCGGAAGGTTCACAAATTCACCCAGTTATCCACGTCTCACAACTCAAGAGGAGTCTAGGAGAAGCGCAGAAGTATTGTGAGGAGTTACCTGCAACCGCAATCGATGGTAGGGTCATAGTACGACCAAAACGAGCGATTGAGTACCATAAGGTAAAGAGAGCAGGACGCTATCGTTGGGAAGTACTAGTTGACTGGGAAGAGTTGCCATCCGAGGAAGCCACATGGGAGGATCTTGACGAGATGCGTGATCAATTCCCGAATTTCATCCTTGAGGACAAGGAAGCACTTGAAAGGGACGGGAATGATGCGGAAGTGGCTAGGCAGCTCAAGAACGCCGCCAGTCGGGCCTACCATGCGCGCAAAAGGCAAGCACGAGTGACGGCATAAATGCGCGCACTGAAGTGAAGTACGCGCTCGACGGGTGAAGATGACCAGCGCACGGACACATGGGCGGAAGGCGAGGACGTTGGCGAAACACGCGGCAGCAGTACGCACGCAGCGGACGCCTATCGCGTGTAGGCAAGGGCCACGGAGGACGCGGGCGTGTGTGAACAGGACGCGCGGGCCGCGGTGTTCGGGAGCGCGCGCAGAAGGACCGCTCAACGGAGAAGCACGCGCGCGCGAGCCCTTAGTCCTCGAGGAATGCAGACAGCCGGGCGGGACGCACGCGCGCGATGAGGGGGCGAAAAGCAACGGCGTGCGCGGCACGCCGGATGGGCAACACGCGCGCGCTAGTCTGCGAGGACTAGGGCGTGGACTATGGCGGCGACCGACCTAAGGGCGTGCGTGCACAAGAGTATGGGAGAGAGAGAGGATTGCTTGGAGTGCACACCAAGAGATCTAGTTTCCAACTAGCATTATAATTAGGACATTTAATATTTTATTGCTTTACTTGATCCCTCGGTAGATTAGGCTTAGATATAATTTTGTGCCTATATAAAGGCCCTTACCCCATGTTATTTTTCATCATTCAAGAAATCAATAGAAATCTAGAACTTTGTTCTTCCAACTTTGCTTTAGTCTTTTCACCAGAATACTATTGCAATTTTATCGTTTCAATAGGCGCGGTTGTGGCTAGAGAAACACTATCGGCGATTCAAGGCACGGGTTAGCGGCTTATCGACAATCGAAACACACGATCCTCATCAGCACGCGCGGGCGCGGGCAGCAGGCCAGCAGGGGCAGCGCGCGGGGCATGACTTGCCTAGCAAGAAACCAAGTGTGGGAGACCTTTTTGAGCTGAATCTTCTCTAGATTATTCTTCCCTACTTGGAGTGCAAGTCAAGACATTAGGAGATCTAGTAGATTTAGGATTTTATGGTAGTAGGATATTTACTTGCCTTAGGATTTAATATTTTATTGTATTAATAGTTTCCAGTAAGATTAGCATTAGAGGTAGTTGGCACCTATAAATACCCCATGTACTGTTGGGTTCGCCTGTACCGTACGGGCTATACGCAGCAGAATTTAAAATTTTTCAAAACAAGTATTTAACACTTAAATACTTAACCCGTATATACATATGGCGAATTAACAAATCGTCATCTTTAAAAACATGTAATAATATAAATTTTGATTTGTTACAAGTAATATTAGAAATTACAAGTAATATCAAATATTACCTTATAACTCTAACTCCTTCTTCTTGATGGTGGTTGAGGAAATTGGTTCCCGTATTAATAACGAACACTTCGGTTTGCTCGCTTTTAAGAATCCACTTGTCTTCCCTCTAAACGTATCCACCGTTTGCTTCCGACTACGAGATGACTCCTTCGGTAGTAGGAACTCACTCGATTTATAACTTAGTATAGAAATATATAAATAGGAGAATATTACAAGAACAATTCTTGTTTACAAAAATGAAATACTAACTCTTTATCTCTCATATTATAAATGAAAATGTTAACACAAATTCTTGCAAAAATGAACATCAATCATGCCCATATTTATACTAAACTTTTTAGCAATAAAATATATATGACTTGTATAACTTCTACAAGAAATGTTACAAAAGTCTTTAATAATTTTGACAAGCAAAATTAAAAAATCTTTTTCTCATTTCTACAAGTTAATACAACAATATAATAATTGCAAGACTCCATCTTGTCATTATTATATTATTATCATTATTATTTAATTTTTAATCAACATTAAAAATCAATAATAATAATAAACAAATAATTTTAAACTCTTTTAAAATCATTTGTAAACATATATATTATATTTAATATTCTCCTTTCATATAATAATCATATTATTATATAGATTTGAATTTTAAAATCTAATTTTAAAATCCAATTATTAATTTAGTAATTACATTAGTCACTAAATTAATATTAATCAATCCAATTGATTAATTTAATATATTTCTTTAATTGACATCTAATCAAAATTAGATTTTGTTAATTAATTCTAACTCTTTGGAAATACTAATATTTGTCTTTATATAAACATTGGTGTGACCTTTTAGGTTCACAATTAATACTAGTAGTGGGTTTACAACTCTTTGTAATTTGAGTTAATCTTATTAACTCTTATTCTTGAATTAACCCCTTTAATTCAAGAACCCACATATCATGGGAACACCTAGCAAGTAGCATGAATCTAGTATTAAGTGAATAGCGAGTAAACCTATTTCGATTACAAGTACATACATGTAGAATCCTTTCGACATCCAATTTCCCGATTAAATCTTGGGTATGATTTAGTCGAAACCCAATTTGATTTAATAACTATTATTCTATTTCATATTTAGTAATCCGTGTATGAATCTCTATTCATCCCGCCTTGGCCAAGGACTTTGAATTACTAACTATGAAACACATAGGAAATTCACTTATCTTCATAAGTGTCGAATCCTTTGTAGGCCACTAACAAACTTCCATACATATTAACATAATACCCAAAATATCCCTTTATACGATTGTGCTAGCAACCAAAAGGATAAATCAAAGTAGAATGTAATATGCACAAAGTTACCATTGTGCCTCAAGTCTTAGGATTAGTCATGTACTATTGTAACATGAAAATACTTATTCGACAAGACAAATCTTTCATTAAGTATTTTCATACGGTCATGTTCAGTGTACTTGTTCTCTAACAAGCACCCACATATATGTATTTGCGTCGCACGCTAATGTTGATGGAATGCAACATTCTTGTCCAACAAGCATACATACTATGTGCAAGTCTTTTATGGATTATTCAATATCCCATTTCGAAACATCCTTCGACTTGGAACTTTATTTAAAATCACAGCTTTCAAGGTATGTTCCATGATCACCATCTCTATGCGCAACAATACCTTATAACAATAAGTGATTTAGGGATTTTATCTTAAGTGCGCTTATAGGATAAAAACTTACTCTTAAGATAAAATAATGCCTTATTTACAATATAATTCCATTAGATAGTATTTACAAGTAGAATACGTCCAATCCGATTGGAACGCCGGGTATCCTACTCTAACAATCTCCCACTTGCCCTAGTTCCAATCACTCATGTATTTAAGACCCATCTTCTCAAGATGTCCTTCGAACACTTTCTGTGATAAGGGCTTAGTTAAGGGGTCTGCAATATTTTCTGCTGAGTCGACTCGCTCCATCACGACGTCGCCTCTACCAATGATTTCTCTAATCAAATGGTATCGCCTCATTATGTGCTCGGATCTTTGATGAGATCTTGGCTCCTTTGCTTGCGCAATAGCCCCATTGTTATCACAATAAATCATTATTGGATCAACAACAAATGGTACTACACCCAACCCTTGAATGAAGTTCCTTATCCAAACAGCTTCCTTTGCAGCATCAGATGCAGCAATATACTCAGCCTCTGTTGTGGAATCAACAATTGTTTCTTGTTTGGAACTTTTCCAACTAACCGCTGCTCCATTCAGAGTAAACAAGTAACCAGACATGAATTTAAAGTCATCTTTATCCGACTGAAAACCAGAGTCAGTAAAACCTTCTAGTTTCAGTTCCTCATTTCCATACACCATAAAGATATCCATAGTCCTTCTTAAGTACTTAAGGATCATCTTAACCGCTTTCCAGTGTTCTTCACCTGGATTAGACTGATATCTGCTCGTTACACTAAGTGCATAAGCCACATCAGGTCTTGTACATAACATCGCATACATAATGCTACCAATAGCTGATGCATAAGGTATATGACTCATCCGTTCTCTTTCTTCAGGTGTCTTTGGAGACATCGTCTTAGAAAGTGAAACCCCATGACTCATTGGAATATATCCACGTTTGGATTCTTCCATGCTAAACCGTTTTAGCACCTTATTTATGTACGTTGACTTGGATAGTCCAATCATCCTTTTAAATCTATCTCTATAGATTTTTATCCCAAGGATAAAAGATGCTTCTCCCAAATCTTTCATGGAAAATTGTTTTGACAACCATGTCCGTGTTGATTGCAACATCCCTACATCATTCCCAACGAGTAAGATATCATCAACATAGAGTACAACAAAGGCAATTCCCATTAACCTTCTTGTAAACACATGGTTCATCCAGGTTCTTGTGAAAATCAAACGTTTTGATCGCTTCATCAAACCGAATGCTCCATATCCTCGAAGCTTGTTTAAGTCCATAAATGGACCTTTGAAGCTTACAAACCATTTGTTCGCTCCCACTGGATATGAAACCCTCCGGTTGTTTCATATAAATGTCTTCCTTAATGTTTCCATTAAGAAAGGAAGTTTTCACATCTATTTGCCATATCTCGTAGTCATAATACGCAGCTATAGCAAGCAATATCCGAATGGATTTAAGCATTGCTACTGGTGAAAAAGTTTCCTCATAATCAAATCCTTGTTTTTGATTATAACCTTTAGCAACCAGTCTTGCTTTAAAAGTATTCACTTCTCCATCTACACCACGTTTTCACTTGTAAACCCATTTACAACCTATGGGTACTATACCCTGTGGTGGATCGACCAAGGTCCATACCTTATTTGAATACATGGAGTCCATTTCGGATTGCATAGCTTCTTGCCATTTATCTGAGTCAATGTCCGACATTGCCTCATTATAGCTTATTGGATCATTATCCAAAAGGAGTCCCTCTTCTTTGTTCTCTAACAATAGGTACAGCCTCTCAGGTGCCCTAGAAACCCTTGTGGATCTCCGAAAAGGTTGTGTTTCAGATGGTCCAGTCTCTACTGGTATGTTATTTGTGGTAACTTGTGGAACTTCTTGTGGTTCTTCATTAAGTTCTACAACTCCGCTATTCTTTGAGAGAAACTCTTCCTCTAAGAAAACAGAATTCTTCGAAACAAACACCTTTTGTTCAGAGGGATCATAGAAATAGTATCCAATAGACTCTTTTAGATACCCCACAAATTTACATAAGATGGATCTCATATCCAACTTATCTCCCACTAACTGCTTCACATAAGCAGTACAACCCCATACTCGTAAATACTTGTACGAGGGTGTTTTGCCACACCATATCTCATAAGGTGTGTTAGGCACAGCTTTACTTGGCACTCTATTCAAAATATGTGCTGCTGTTTCTAAGGCATAGCCCCAGAATGAAAGAGGTAAACTAGTAGAACTCATCATTGATCGAACCATGTCTAACAATGTTCGATTCCTCCTTTCTGAAACCCCATTGAGTTGTGGAGTTCCAGGAGATGTCCATTGTGAAATAATCCCATTATCTCTTAAATAATCAAGAAACTTATTAGTCAAGTATTCACCTCATCGATCCGATCAAAGAACTTTAATACTACGACCAATTTGTTTCTCCACTTCATTTCCGAATTCTTTGAACTTTTCAAATACTTCAGATTTGTACCTCAATAGGTAAACATATCCGTACCGTGAATAATCATCAGTAAAGGTTATGAAATAGTGGTAGTTCCCCTTGGCACTAACATTTAGTGGTCCACAAACATCTGTATGGATTAAATCTAACAGACCTTTAGCTCGCTCCACTTGTCCAACAAATGGTGATTTTGTCATTTTACCTTTAAGACATGACTCACAAGTAGGCAACCTTTCCTCGCCCCTAAGGTCGAGTTTTGATCCCAATTTGTGAATCCTCTTTTCAGATATATGACCCAATCTAGCATGCCAAATTGTGAATGAACTATGATTATCTAATTTCCTTTTATTTTGTTGAATGGTTAGGATGGGACTTTGTGGTGTAATGGTATATAATCCATTTGTCAAATTTTCGGAATATATAAAAGTCGTATCTTTGAAAATAGAACACTTTCCACTTTCAATTACAAACTTAAAACCTTCTCTATCCAGAACTGGAGTAGAGATAATTTTTCTTATAATGTCCGGAACATACAAACAGTTTGTAAGGCAAATATTTACACCATCATTAAATGCTAGATAAACATTCCCAATTGCCTTGGCAGCAACTCTTGCTCCATTGCCCATCCTTAGGATTGTTTCTTCAGGTTCTAGCATGTTACTTCTTGCCATCATCTGCAAATCATTGCAAATATGTGAGCCACAGCCGGTATCTAATACCCAAGAAGAATCATTAACTGATAATTTAACTTCAACAAAATAAATACCTGAACTCTTCAGGATTGCAAGATACTCCTTGCAATTGCTCTTCCAGTGCCCAGTTTTACCACAATGATAACATTCATGATTAGACTGAGGATTAACCTTTTCTTTGTTCTTCCCTTTATCGTTATTTGCCTTCTTGTTGGGTTTATTGGGAACCTTTCCCTTCCCCTTCTCTTCTTAGACTTTAAGGTCTTCGCTTTGGAAGTGGATCCAACAAGAAGCACCGGCTTATCCTTTTTAATTGTGGATTCAGCCGTCTTTAACATGTTCACTAATTCTGGCAGAGAAGTCTCCATATTATGCATGTTAAAGTTAACGACAAAACTGTCAAATGACGGTGGCAGAGATTGCAGCATGAGATCCACATAGAGTTCATTATCCATAATGACTCCAAGGGACGAAAGTCTTTCCACAAGAGCTATCATCTTCAGCCCATGATCATGAACTGAAGAGCTCTCGGTCATACGACACCTGAAAAGTTCCTTAGATATCTGATATCTAATCTGCCGCGTCCTATCACCATACAACTCTTGTAAGTGAAGGAGTATTTCAGAAGCATTATTCAACAATTCCATCTGTCTCTGCAACTCATTAGACATAGATGCTAACATGTAGCACCGAGCCTGGAGATTGTCATCTGTATGACGTAAATACTCTCCATACTCATCAGATGTCTGATCCTCTGGTGGAGGAGGAGGGGCTCTGTCCAGTACATATTCCCTCTTCTCAGACTGAAGAACAATTTTTAGGTTCCTTAGCCAATCGTTAAAGTTGGGTCCAGTTAATTTGTTTTGTTCTAGTATACTTGCGATAGGATTTTTAGCCATTTTCGTAGATTGATCTACAAAATAACAAACGAAGCAGAAAATAGTTAGACTATGGAATTTATATTCATTTAACATTAGGTCTTTAATATTAAATGTCTCCCACTATTTTATTTAAAACCCATTTTAATTATGAAAATCTAATTTTTCATAGTGGGCTTGAAGTCCAATAAAAATATTCCATATCCCAATTTTATGAGTACGCATGGAACACTTATATCGG
>CACSLK010012206.1:15316889-15331654 GCA_902706635.1 Striga hermonthica
TTGTGAAACCTTACAGAGTGCTATCTGTATACTTGAATCTTAACTGAAAATAAATACAGAATTCTTGAAAAGCACAATTTCTTGGCGAGTTATCAACTCCATAAGCTATAACTCAACTGTAATTCTGATTTCGGATATGAGGACATATCTGATATTACTGATTTGAGAATTTATTCTGATTTATAAGGTTCGGATAATTGAATCTTATTGAGCATAGACTTAGTAATTTGCATATATTTAAGAAAATAAACTTTTGCAAAAACTTTAACAGCACTTACCTGGTAGTCGGCGAGGTGTGAGCGTGGTGCGGTCAGTTTTCCTGAAACTTTCTTTCTTAAAACTTAAACTTTTAGTATACAAGGAGTTTGAACTTTATCTCTGATACCAACTGTAACACCCCGCTTATCAGAGTAAATTTTTCGCAACTTATTTCGAAAATACTTATAAATTTTTCGAAACCTTCTTAACTCGGGATGCTACTAACTTATCTACTTTAAAAATCTGTTTACTTAAACTTTATCTAACAACTAAGTTAGACATAAATAAAACAGATTTTAAACATTGAACAAATATAAAACTTAGCAGTTCATACAATCAACTTGATAAATCAACCTTTAAAATCACACTTGTTCAAATCTTAAAGAAACGTAGCGGAATATCTTACAAGCGTGGTTTACAAACCGAAACCTTATTGAAAATTCTCAATAAAAACTTATTCACATCCACGACCACCACAACTCCTCACACCTGCGCGCCGTCTTTATTTCCTGAAAAATGATAATAGTGGGGCGTGAGTACTAATCCACTGTACTCCGTAAAAACCCATACTAAAGTAAACATTAATAATAATATCAATATCATGGTCTTTGGTATATATATCTGATCTTAATCTTCCGGTATCTGATCGGTAACTTTAACTTGACTTTGCAACTACCGGTAACTTGGGCCGGTTCTCACGTGATCACATTCTGGGGGTCGCCTCCCACAGAACCCAGTCTTGACTGAGCGAGCTTAATACTTTACTTAACTTTATACATACCTCGAACATGATAATAGCTATTATACTCAATGTAATACCCAGTCTAGGTCCCCACCTTTCTTTCTTGAAAACTTTTGAAAACTGTAAGTGCTGTACTGGTAGCTGTATCTGCAACTACATAAGAATATGAACAAATTTACTAAGTACTATGCTCATAGTATTCTCAATAGTACTTTGGGATTCTTAACTTTAATTGATAACTTATCTTAAAGATAATTTCGGCTATAGCTCAAATGAACATTAATTCATTGAACATCTTAAATTCTTAAACATTTACTTAATACCGAACTTAAACCATATGAATCATGATTTTGAAACTTAGATGTTGGTATAAACTCATATACCATTTAAATAACTTGAAAGTGAAAATAACTAAATTCCACATACACAAATTCATGATTCAAACCTTATCTTAAACTTACATATAAATAAAAATGATAACTTAAAACTCATCAAAACTATATTATAATATCAATATACTATCTTGAAACAATTCATTGAATTGTCTTCTTAACACATTCAACTAAAACTTAATCAATACTCATATAAATCATGTCTTTAAAATCATTAACTTATTCTCATATAACTTATAAGTGAAAAATAACTCAACATATTCAACTTATTCCAACATCAAATACATGATTTATAAACTATTAAACTTGTCTTGAACTTGGTAATGAAAAGTATAACTTAATTCTCATATCATCCTAACATCAAATCATAACACTTAATTCATGATATTACTAAGCAAAACTTAAAACAATTTATATAAAATTGTATTCTCAACATATTAAACTAAAACTTGATCACTTTACTCATCACTTAATAGTATGAGAAATTTCATTTCAATTACTCTTGAAACTTTACCATGAAATACATAATATATGCCATCTAATCATAGCAACACATTCAATTCTCAACTTAATATCATGAAATTCACTTTGCATGCTAACTTCAAAATCTTTATCTCAAATTATAACATGTCAAATAACTTAATCCTTGTTCATAAATACTCCTCATCTACACAAGACTTACTCATTATTACTATAAGATTTTACGTTCTAACATGTAATGAAGGTGATAACATGTAAATTCTATTCATTCTCAACTTAAACTCAATCCAATAATATGCTCAATCTATATCTCAACTTAAAACAACTTAATTCTTATTCTCATTATTACACATAACTTAAACTCATTGAATTCATAAACTCCATTATAATTTCAACTTCATATTTATCAACATATATGCTAATAACCACTTAACTCATATAAAACATGAAGTTAAGATAAATAATTACCTCCTTCTTGAAAACTTGAACTTGATAAACATGCTAGAACTTGAACTTGAAAACTTTGATTCTTCACTTCAAAATTACCTCACTTTACTATCATTTCTACCACTCAAACTCTCAAATAAACTTATATAACTTTGTAATATTTCTTTGGTGTGAAAATTCAGATTTGGAAGCCCTCTATTTATAGGCAAATTTTAGAATAAAATACTTTGGAGTGAAGAAATTAACAAATTAAACAATTTAAACTTGTAAAAATTAATCACTTTAAATGTATCCTTACCTAACATTATAACATCAGCTTTTCTTAATTAAATGCTCAAAATTAACTTTAGTTGCCACCAAAAATGAGTTAATGACAATCTGATCATTTATGTCGGTCACACGACTCGTGTGACTTGTCACACGACTCGTGTGAGCTCACACGACTCGTATGACAAAGCCGAACTTATGTTAATTGATGCTTTGAGTCACACGACTCGTGTGACTTGTCACACGACTCGTGTGACCTCACACGACTCGTGTGGCTACCCACACGACCCGTGTGACTTAAAAACTTCAATTTCTTAACTTATTTACCCTCAAAATATCTTTATTTTGAAGATAAACTGATACTTATTACTAATAACTAAATGGGATATTATAGCGAATATCTCTCGAATGAATTTAGGAACTACTTGACGGATAATGGGATTATGTCCCATCTGACTGCGCCTGACACGCCTCAGCAGAATGGCGTAGCAGAACGGAGGAACATGACTCTTATGGAAATGGTTAGGGCAATGATGAGTTATAGTACATTACCAGATTCGTTTTGGGGATATGCCCTAGAAACAGTAGTATACATTCTGAATAGAGTACCTTCTAAATCAGTACCGTCTACACCATTAGAGTTGTGGTCTGGGTATAAGCCTAGTCTAAGGCATCTCAGGATTTGGGGTAGTCCAGCACATGTGCTGAGAACCGATACTGATAAGATGGAACCGAGATCAGAAGTAAGGTTGTTTGTGGTATGTTCTAAGGAAACGAAAGGTGGTCTATTTTATAGTCCCGAGGACCAGAAAGTAATCGTTAGCACGAATGCTAGGTTCTTGGAAGAAGACTATGTCTTAGATCATAAGCCAGTAGTAGACATGTTCTTGAGGAGTTAAAGGGAGTGAGTACTTCAATACCGAGTGCGCTAGATGTTACACCACAAAGTACTGCAACACGTATCGCTGATGATGCACCTGAGCAGGTAGTACCTCGTCGTAGTGGGAGGGATGTCCGGCAGCCCGAACGGTTCATGGGTCTGGGAGACTCTTCTGAGGCCGTCCTGGACGTTCTTGAATCCGACCCATGGACATACAATGAGGCACTCCAAGATCAGGACGCAGAGTCTTGGCAAAAGGCGATGAAATCTGGAATAGAGTCAATGGACACTAATCAGGTCTGGGATCTTGTAGAGCCACCCAGTGGCATTCGCGCCATTGGATGCAAGTGGGTCTATAAGAGAAAGAGAGGAGCAGATGGGAAGGTTGAGACCTTCAAACCTTCAAAGCTAGGCTTGTTGCGAAAGGATACACTCAGAAAGAAGGGATCGATTATGAGGAAACTTTTTCGCCGGTAGCCGTGCTCAAATCCATCAGGATTCTCTTGGCTGTGGCCGCTCATATGGATTATGAGATTTGGCAAATGGATGTTAAGACCGCTTTCCTTAACGGGAATTTGGACGAGGACATCTATATGCAACAACCAGAAGGATTCATTGCAAAAGGCCAAGAGCATCTGGTCTGTAAGCTGAAAAGGTCCATTTATGGGCTGAAGCAGGCTTCGAGGTCTTGGAACATCCGTTTTGACGAGGTTGTCCAATCGTATGGATTTACCCAATGTCCGGATGAGCATTGTGTGTACAAGAAAAGTGATGCAAACGTGGTGGTGTTTCTAGTGCTGTACGTGGATGATATTCTTCTCATTGGAAACAATGTGAAGTTGTTGTCAGAAGTAAACGTATGGTTATCCAAGCAGTTTGATATGAAAAATTTGGGAGGAGTAGGACATGTTCTCGGAATCAAGGTCATTCGCGATCGAGAGAAGAGAAAGTTGTGCCTATCTCAATCCACATACATAGACACTGTCCTAAAGCGTTTCAATATGCAGGATTCCAAGAAAGGGGATTTACCCTTTCGGCATGGAATACCTCTATCTAAGAGGATGTCCCCAAAGACGCCTCAAGAGATAGAGGACATGAAGAAAGTTCCTTATGCATCGGCAGTAGGAAGCCTCATGTATGCTATGTTGTGCACGCGACCTGATATTTGTTATGCCGTGGGCATGGTAGCAAGATATCAGAGTAATCCAGGACCGAAACATTGGTCTGTGGTAAAGCATATACTCAAGTACCTACGTAGGACTAAGGAGTACATGTTGATTTACCAGGCAGATAAATTGCTTCCGTTGGGTTACACCGATTCTGACTTCCAGGCAGACCGGGACGAAAGCAAGTCAACCTCAGGGTTTGTGTTTACTTTAGGAGGAGGAGCCATAGTATGGAGGAGTGTCAAGCAGAAACGCGTGGCAGACTCAACCATGGAGGCTGAGTATGTAGCAGCCTCAGAGGCAGCGAAAGAAGCTGTCTGGCTCAGGAATTTTCTCCTCGACCTTGATGTGGTACCGAGTTTGCCCGCTGCGATCACAGTGTTCTGTGATAACAGCGGAGCAGTAGCAAATTCGAAGGAGCCACGGACTCATAAAGCGAGTAAACACATAGAGCGCAAGTACCACCTGATACGAGAAATCGTTGGACGAGGAGAAGTCGTTGTTGCCAAGATACAATCAGAGGACAACCTAGCAGATCCTTTTACGAAGAGCCTACCGGCAAAAGTCTTTACAAGACACGTAGAAAGAATGGGAGTCAGATGTTAGGGCAACATAGTAGACTAGTCTTTGAGAATTATATTGAAATAAATTGTGGTTATTTTTTTTTAGCCATGAGCTTATAAAGCATAAGTGGGAGATTGTTAGAGGTATGCTGTAAAAGCTATGTTTTGCAGATTCTATCAATTCCATTTTGATCTGGCAATCATGTTTCGGTCAAAGTACATATGTTTGCAATTTATATATTTATGCAATATATACTCCATGTCTTATATTGAGGTAGTGTGGTTCAAAGAGTTTCGAACAAAAAGATCACCTATCGGTTCCTTATAAGACTTAACTATTCGTTCACAATCTAGACTGGCAGTGAGACCCCACTTGGAAAAAGACTGTAGTGTACTCTTGATTCATTTGGTCTTTGACTGAAGGATTACACTAGCACTTATGCTAAGTGTTGAACAGGACCACGGAAGGATAAGGATATGAGACTCACTGACCGTTGTCGTAACCTAGACCTTCAGTGATTGATGCGTTCTTTTAAGTTGTAAGATAATATAAAATAGGCATATATTTTTATTTCTTATTTATTTGATTTACCAATTGATTTCTATTTTATTAGGATGACATACAAGGTATTTTGGTAAGTAAGAATATTATATGATGTGCTATTATAAATTATTTACGGTCACTATGTTCCAGTGCGCTGGATTGATGACGTCCCCGAAATGTGCTCAAGAAGGAACATTATGTTAAACCCTGTAGGTAGACGATTGCCTGACATAATGGTTAAAGTCTGAGTGGTACTAATTTCAGAAATGAATAAGAAGTTGATTAATTATTTTGTCAGTAATTTAATTAATAAACGGACGTTATATCTTAAACATAGGGAGGTAAATTGATCAATCGGATTAATATTATTTAATCATGGAGGCTCGATTTTATTGGTAAAATAGTGGTTAAATGGGGAGAGCAATAATATTACTCTAGTGGAATGTTTTATTATTTAATTCCATTAAATCAAAATTAATTTTATTCCATATTAATTGATTAATTAGGAGAATAAAATTCCTACTAGAATCTTCTCTTGAGATTAGGAGACTTGTGAGTCTTCTAGAAGATGGAGATTAGTAGAAAATATATTTCCTGCATTATATTATTAATTGGAGTAAAATTAGGCTTCTTAAATTAGGAATTAATTCTATTCCATGGTTATTAATTTAATTAGGAAAGATATTCCTACAAGGATATTCTCTAGTGTTAGGAGACTTAGGAGTCTTCTAGAAGGAGGAGATTAGTAGGAGATTTCCTTCCTACATTAAATTAGTATTGGAGTAGAATTAGGATTCCTAGGCCTAATGGAATAAGCTCATATTTAACACCTCCTTAAGGTCCCTAATGGAGCTTATAAATACACCATGTCCCAACCTCTCCTACATGTTGTCTTGACCGATTTTTCTCATCTACATACACGTGAGAAATAGCATTGTTCGAGAGTTAGGGAGATTCGATTAAATGCTCCACCAAATTTAATCGAAGTAGGTGTTTAGGTAATCCGTTAGAAGGCTTTTGGGTACAATTTATTCGAGCCTTTATATATATATTTTCCGGTCATCATCATCACTTCATCGCCACCTATCACCGTCGTGATCCACCGCCGGAAAACACCCATCGCCGTCGGCCGCCGCCCAAGCCCAGCCACGCGCAGCCGAACGCTACCGCGAACAGCCGCGCATAGTCGAGCCCCGTCCGCGACACCAGCGACGCCTACCGTGTGCTCCCAGTGCCCAGCAGTCGTCCGTGAGCTCCCAGCACCGCCTGCCTGCTCGCGATCCACCATTGCTACTAGTCGACCATCGCGCACGACGCCAGCGACGCCCGTCTGCTCGCTGATCGTTCCCAGTGCGCGACCGTCACGCGCGCACCATCCGAGCGTGCCCCTGCTGCCTTGCTCTACACGCCGCGTGTTCCCAGATGCCCAGCGCTAGTCCGCGTAGGCCTAGGAGTCCCAGCGCACGTCTGGGACAAACACGCCAGCGCCCGTCCGCATCCCAGCAGTCCCGCGAGTACGCCCAGCGCCCGACACGACCCGCCAGCGATCCGCACGTCACACCAGCAGTCCGCGCACACTGCCTGCATGCTGTCTGCGCCCGACGCGCACGATCGTCCGCTGCAACCCGACGTCGAGACCTGCGTGTCGTTCGACCGTGATCCGTTTGACGTGTCGATTAGAATCGACTAAAGGCCAAACCTATCCATCCATTAGGTTGTGGTGTTCAGACAAACTTCATCAACGGTACTCTACATCGTCTCAGAGTCGGCAAAAATTTTAAAAGGTAAACGTCCATATCCTAACTATAGATTCCGCTGAATTAGGATTTATTTCGATAAAGTTCAATACTGTGCATGTTGCTTGACGTTCCTAACAGAACCCAATAGTCTAGGCCTCCACAACTGGAAGGTTCAAAATACTCTTATCGGAAGTTTATGATGACAATTTTCCTACGATCGCTTTGAAAAGGTGTGTGGGAAAGTGTTGAATATAGTTGGGAGCATCCAGTCACGTCATAATCACCCGATCAAGGAAAAGGAGCTACGACAGTCATTGTTCCTAAACCTAGATACAATTGGACAGATGCTGAGAAGCTTCAAGAAGAAGCCAATTATCGCGCCTTGTATGCGATCATGATGGCAGTAGATCAAACAAGACACAAGATGATAGTTCATTGTAAGACTGCAATAAATGTCTGGCGGGTTCTACAACGTCAATTCGAAGGTTCAACGACTGTCAAAGCATCTAGACTTCAACGGGTAACTCTTGAATTTGATGAGATCAAAATGAGAGATGAAGAGACAATTGACGTATACTATGCTAGATTCTGTGATCTGGTGAATCAAAGCATGATGCCTGGAGAAGAAATTTCTGAGAAGCGTCAAGTACAAAAGATTATGAGAACCGTCGTTCCCAGGTTTAGAGAGAAAATCACATCTCTTGAGAGTTTCCAAAGAGTGACATCTCTGGATGTTGATGAACTACTCGGAGAGCTCAGGACGTTTGAAATCAACAATAATTATGACAAAGTCAAAAGTAAGGGTTTAGCTCTCAAAGCTGTTGTAGTCGAGGAAAGAGAAGAAAGCGATGACGATGAAGGTCCGTTAGCAGATGATAGTGAGCTGAAAGAAGCACTAGCTCTAATTGCGCGAAACTATGGGAAGTTGAGTCATAGGCTGTACAAGAATAAATTTGCTGGAAAAAAGGGCAACAATTTCAGCAAGAATGTGGTGCAGGACAAGAAAGTAGTATGCCACTCTCAAAACCCGACTCACAACGAGTTGAAAGGATCAATGCAGGGAGTGTCGAGGCTTTGGACACTTTCAGTATGAGTGTGCTAATCTTAAGAAGAAAAATAAGTCTCTGAAGGCAACCTGGGAAGATTCAGATGAAGAAGGCACAGACGAACCTCCTTCGCACACGAGTAATATTGCAATCCATACCTCAGTCCAGAAGTTCATGTGTCTCACCACTTATCATGCTCCGACCAAGTTTGAAGAAAGTTTAAAAGAAGCTGAAGCATCTGAAGATGAAGCAGATCTAAATGTGTGTGTTGATCTAGTACACTTACTTGCCATGGAAAAGTGTGCTCAAGCATCTGAAGCCTTACAGAAGCTTCAAAGTGAAGTGTTTAGACTTTCAAGAGAAAACAGGGTGTTGAACGAACAAGCATCCTCTTCCACTGCTGCTAAAGATTGTGAACTGGATACTGCAAAGGCTCGAACCAGCATCCTTGAGAGCAGTGTCAAACTTGCTAAGCAAGACGGATTGGAAAAGGCTCAGACCATTGAATGCTTGAGGACCGAACTATTTTCTACTCAGAAACTTCTTGCGGATCGGAACCAGGAAGTCATGAAGCTGAAAACCGAAGCTGATCGACTGATGAACGAACATGCTAGCATGGAACGTAGACTAAAAGCAAATTCTGATGAGTTAAACTGAACTGCCGAAGTCGTTCGAAAACTGAACAAGGGAAAAGCAGATCTGAATGAACTTCTCTCCATGGGGAAACAACATGGTGATCTTACCGGAATAGGGTACACGGGGAAGGAGAACAATTCTGACTCCTCAACTGGGACTTCATATACAAAACATATCGGCCTTGGATTTGGGGACAAACCTGGAATTGAAGGTATGAACCTCCATGGGAAACCTTTCAGAAACGTGTTTTTGACAGGTTTGTCAAAAGCACTGTAAGTAAACCTCTCTCTCCAAAATTCCCATTGAAGGTTCATTCACCTATGCAGGAACCTGTTCGTAAAACTCATTATAACGTTGTCCCTATCTATCATTAATGTGGTGTAACTGGTCACATAAGACCCAAATGTTATAAAATGCAGCATGATCTTTGTACAGGTAATGTTAGAAGTTGGAATCAGTCTGGCATTCCCGTGAATGTTCATGGCAGAACCGTCCCAAATAACCGTGCTAAAACTCATCAAGTGTGGGTTGCTAAGAAATCCTTCAAGTGTTTTGCCTCTGTTCTGTCTCTCAGGACTTCCTTGAAAGGTAAATAGTATCTGGACAGTGGGTGCTCTAGACACATGACTGGTGAACCTTCATACTTAATGAATATTCAGTCAGGTACAAGTGGGGAAGTCACGTTTGGTGACGGTGTGAGCAATAAGGTCATTGGAACATGTTGCTTAAATTTGGGTGGGTTACCTAAATTAACTGGTGTATTACTTGTTGATGAACTAAAGGTAAATCTCTTGAGTGTAAGTCAACTCTGTGATCAAGGCCTTAGTGTCAGTTCATGTAATAAGTGCTATGTGAAAAACAGTGAAGGTTCTTGTGTACTTACAGGTTCTCGTTCAACTGATAACTCTTATCTTGTTGATATTAATGAAAAATGTTTTTTTTTTTCAAATGTGAGCGAACCTGAGATCTGGCATCAATGCTTGGGGCATATTGGATATTCTCACCTTGTCAAATTAACGAATGCAGGTGCAGTCAGGGGCGTCCCAAAGATTACTATGAAGGACCAGCCAATTTGCGAACCTTGTCAACTAGGTAAGCAAACTCGGATATCCCACAAGTCACTGAACCACTTTACTTCTAAACAGATCCTAGAACTTCTTCACATGGATCTTATGGGTCCCATTCAGGTAGAGAGCTATCAAGGTAAAAAATATATTTTTGTGTGCGTTGATGATTTCTCTCGATATACGTGGGTAGATTTCTTGCGTGAAAAGTCTGACACATTCTCTGCTTTTAAGTCACTTTGCTTGAAGGTTCAAACAGAGAAAGGCTTACCCATTATAAGTATCTGAAGTGACCATGGAAAAGAATTTGAAAACTCTGAGTTTGCTGAATTTTTTGATTCTCTGGGTATTTGTCACGAGTTATCAGGTCCTAAAACTCCACAGCAAAATGGAGTTGTTGAAAGAAAGAATCGTCCCCTGCAAGAAATGGCCAGAGTCATGTTAAACTCTAAGAAGATTTCTTCTAGATGGTGGGCTGAGGCAGTCAATACTGCTTGCTACCTCATAAATCGAGTGTACCTTCGTCGAGGTATTGGTTTAACGTCTTATGAACTCTGGAAAGGTAAGAGTCCGAATCTCAGTCACTTACATGTCTTTGTATGTAAATGTTATATATATAAAGATCGAGATCAAATTGGGAAATTTGACGCAAAATCTAATATTGGCTTCTTTCTTGGATATTTTAACAATAGTCGAGCGTATCGTGTTTACAACACAAATACCTCCACTGTGATAGAATCCATAAATGTGATTTTTGATGAGAAAATTCCCAATGTTGGTTCATCGGTGTCACTTAATCTGTGTGAAAGTGTGGAGAATGTGCAGGATATCAAAGATGGTGATCGTCCTATAGATGGTGGAACTTTTGAACGAACAAAGGGATCTAAAGAGTTAGAAGAACCTCAGACAGAATATTCCATTCCTGTGTCACCCGGAAGTCTTGCTCAACTTAAGCGTGATCCTCCCTTGAAAGTTCAAAAAGACCATCCATCGGAACTGGTCATTGGAGACATCAACATGAGAGTTACCAGGAACTCAAAGACTCAGACAAAGAACTTATGGGAGTGTCTCAATTCGCTTGTTACACCTCTCTGATTGAGCCCAAGAATGCAAAAGAAGCTTTGAAAGATGAGTGTTGGATCTTAGCAATGCAAGAGGAACTGGAGCAGTTCACTAGAAACGATGTCTGGGAGCTAGTACCTGAACCTTCATCGGCAAATGTTATCGGAACCAAGTGGATCTTCAAAAACAAAACTGATGAGTTTGGAAATGTGACACGCAACAAGCCGGGACTAGTTGCTCAAGGATACACTCAGACTCCAGGGATTGATTTCGATGAAACCTTTGCCCTCGTTGCTAGACTTGAGTCGGTACGTATTTTTTTGTCCATTTCTTGCTTAATGAAGTTCATTGTTTACCAGATGGACTTGAAGTCAGCTTTTCTGAACGGAATCTTGCACGAAGAGGCCTACGTGAAGCAACCTGAAGGATTCAGAGATCCCAAAAACTCAAATCATGTCTTCAAACTCAAGAAAGCTCTATACGGACTAAAGCAAGCACCACGAGCTTGGTATGAATGTCTCACTATGTACCTTATGGAGAAGGGATTCAAAAGAGGGGGAGTTGATCAGACATTATTCGCTCTCCGAACATATGAAGATCTGCTGGTGGTCCAGATATATGTAGATGACATCATATTTGGTTCAACGTCCAAGAAGCTAGTAAATCACTTCGTCAAGCTGATGTCTTCTGAGTTCGAGATGAGTCTCATCGGGGAACTTTCATACTTCCTTGGTCTTCAGGTAAAACAAGGTAAGGATGGTATTTTCTTACATTAGAGTAAGTATGCAAAAAAACTTGTGAAAAAGTTTGGTCTTGAAAATTCTAAAGCTCCTCAAACTTCATGGGCACGCATGTAAAGGTGTCCAAGGACGATGAAGGTACATCTGTTGATCAAACGCTTTATCGGAGTATGATTGGTAGTCTTTTGTATCTCACTGCTAGTAGACCTGATATTTGCTTTAGTGTTGGATTATGTGCTAGGTACCAGTCTGCCCCCAAGGAGTCACATATGAAGGCAGTCAAACATATCATCAAATATGTTGGAGGTACATCTAAGTATGGATTATTCTACTCTGCTGAGACGAACTTACATCTTGCAGGTTATTGCGACCTGACTGGGCTGGAAATCTTGATGATCGAAAAAGCACCTCTGGTGGATGTTTTTATATAGGCTCAAACTTGGTGTCCTGGTTCTGTAAGAAACAAAACTGCATCTCCCTTTCTACTGCTTAAGCCAAGTACATTGCAGCAGGAAGCTGCTGCTCACAGTTGGTATGGATAACTTTTCTATGACAACACTAGTGCAATAAATATTTCCAAAATCATGTCCAACATTCTCGTACCAAGAATATTGACATTCACTATCATTTTATTCGTAACTTGGTCGAAGATAGAATTATTATGTTGGATCATGTACCTACAGATGATCATCTTGCTGATATTTTTACAAAAGCTCTTGATTCGAAACGATTTTTGTCCCTGAGAAAATCTTTAGGAATGTGTGCTATATAATATATGTGCATTGTGTCAGTTGCATTTCTCTCTCTCTCTCTCTATATATATATATATCGTGTTTATTGTATATAGGATCTGTTCTGCATTTTAGGCCTTTTAGTATGTAGGTTCATCCCTGGAATTTTTATCTGATCGATTATTGTTGAGTTTGTTGATTGGTGGTTTGTGAAATCTAACTGGTCAGTCTGCAAGAGCTCGTTATGATGATCATTTTAATATACTTGTAAGAGCTGCTCTCGTAAAAATAGGCATTGGGCAAGTATCCTATGAGGTGTTTTCTTGATCACCTGTGAAACGAGTTACGTGCTTAACAATAATCGAGGAGTGATAGCTACAGGTAAAAATTCTAAGAATGAACGTTCTCTGGTGAAATAAGGCTGGCCATCCTGATATCTTCTCAGCTTGTTCAAAATTAAAACTTTTTGCGGGATGATTAACACCTCAAGTAATGGGCTTGACATTAGTGTATAATTGATGTTAGTAAGTGAATTGGTGTGGAAGTTCATAGAACGGAGTAAGTTCATCATTAGTATTGGGGCTGAATTGCGAACGAAAATTTCGTTTTTTGCTAAGAGAAAGTGATGATCGAACTTACATTAATTTCGTGTTGTATAAAAGTGGGAGCAATAAGGGCTGAGTTGTGCACGAAGAGAATCCATTTTCTCACCATCTTGATAGTGTCGAGCTTGCTTCAAATTGATTTGGAAAGAATTGTGGGTTAATCTGTAATATCCCAACTTTTTATCAGTATAATAATATTTCAGTTCCGATATTATTTTTCGGAAGTATTTATTTTCAGTTATTTCAGTTGAAATTACCGGAACTATTTTCGACGTACCGTTTACGTTCGAAATAATTTGGTAATTTAGCATTATGTTTAATTGAGTAATTAAACATAATTAAGTGATTAATTTTATTTAATCACGAGATTAGTAATTGTTCGGATTTTATTCCGAGTTCATGTTCAACGCCGTGTGTTACTCGGTTCATGTTCATGCGGGTGCCGTGTGCGTGTGTGTGTTCATGCTAGTGTGAAGACCGTGCGCGCGTAGCCCGAGAATATCCGTGCCTTGTCCTCATGTGCGTGGAAGTTGCGCCCAACACAAGTCATGGGACCCGTGCGCCTCAATGGCCGTGCGTGCCCTTGTCTTGTAGCATGGGGAGATTCGGACCCATTCGTGAGCATGTGTTAGTGCAAAGAATCCGCGCCCAATGCTAGTGGGCGGAGTGTCCCACGCCGTGCCCAATGTCTCCTTGTCTTCTAGCCGGCGGAGTGTCCAAGACCGAGACCGTGCGTGTACCCGTGCGCCTCATTGCATGGGCGGAGTAACCAAGAAAACCGCGCCCATCATGTCCCTCATTGTCCGCGCCTAGCCTTGTCTTGTTGCTAGCATGTGACCGAGAGAATCCGTGCATTTTGTCCTCAAGCCTTGCCAAACTTCCTTAATTGTCGTGCGCTTTGGCCATGTGTTTTCTCCCCTCTTTTTCTCCGCCCAAACTTTCGGTATTAAGGGTGACTTGGGAGTCTTACTCCATTTTTCCCTCATATTGCCGAGAGTGAGAGGATATTTTGAGTGAGGTTCAAGTGTTGCTCGTGAGTTGCTACCGAGAGTCTGTCCGCACGTATCGCACGCAAGCAGCAGCCGTCCATTGCCGAGCACCGTACGCAAGCACCCGCACGCCCGCAAGCACCCACACGCATCGCCAACGCTCGCACACGGGAAAGGTCACGGCCGAGAGTTCGAGAGTTAGTCTCCGAAGGCTTAACAAGAGGTAAGTTCCCGAGAATATCATGTTTATTTGAGATTAAATGTTAGAATTTACTTGCATGCGTGTTATAGCCACCGCCGTGTATTCATGATACATGTTAAGTAAATAATCCGAACCATGTTATGATTTTTATAGAATTCCCCGAGCAATCTTGCATGCCTAATTTTTATGTGCAATTTCATGTTTATATTAGC
>CACSLK010012206.1:15341028-15374553 GCA_902706635.1 Striga hermonthica
GTATTCAAGCGAGAGGTGGTTTCGAGTACTTCGTTACGTTTATCGATGATTACTCGAGATATGGATACATTTTTCTTCTGCACCGCAAGTCTGAATGCTTTGAGAAGTTCCTGGAGTATAAGGCAGTTGTGGAGAAGCAGTTAGGAAAAAGTATCAAGCCATTACAATCGGATCGTGGTGGCGAATATTTTTCGAATGAATTTAGGAGCTACTTGACGGATAATGGGATTACGTCCCAGCTGACTGCGCCTGGCACGCCTCAGCAGAATGGCATAGCAGAACGGAGGAACATGACTCTTATGGAAATGGTTAGGGCAATGATGAGTTATAGTACATTACCAGATTCATTTTGGGGATATGCCCTAGAAACAGCGGTATACATTCTGAATAGAGTACCTTCTAAATCAGTACCGTCTACACCATTGGGGTTGTGGTCTGGGCATAAGCCTAGTTTAAGACATCTCAGGGTTTGGGGTAGTCCAGCACATGTGCTGAGAACCGATACTGATAAGTTAGAACCGAGACCAGAAGTAAGGCTGTTTGTGGGATATCCTAAGGAAACGAAAGGTGGTCTATTTTATAGTCCCGAGGACCAGAAAGTAATCGTTAGCACGAATGCTAGGTTCTTGGAAGAAGACTATGTCTGAGATCATAATCCCAGTAGTAGACATGTTCTTGAGGAATTAAAGGGAGTGAGTACTTCAATACCGAGTGTGCTAGATGTTACACCACAAAGTACTGCAACACGTATCGCTAATGATGCACCTGAGCAGGTAGTACCTCGTCGTAGTGGGAGGGTTGTCCGGCAACCCGAACTGTTCATGGGTCTGGGAGAGTCTTCTGAGGCCGTCTCAAACGTTCTTGAATCCGACCCATGGACATACAATGTGGCACTCCAAGATCGGGACGCAGAGTCTTGGCAAAAGGCAATGAAATCTGAAATAGAGTCAATGGACACTAATCAGGTCTGTGATCTTGTAGAGCCACCCAGTGGCGTTCGCTCCATTAGATGAAAGTGGGTCTATAAGAGAAAGAGAGGAGCAGATGGGAAGGTTGAGACCTTCAAAGCTAGGCTTTTTGCGAAAAGGTACACTCAGAAAGAAGGGATCGATTATGAGGAAACCTTTTCGCCGGTAGCCATGCTCAAATCCATCAGGATTCTCTTGGTTGTGGCCGCTCATATGGATTATGAGATTTGGCAAATGGATGTTAAGACCGCTTTCCTTAACGGGAATTTGGACGAGGACATCTATATGCAGCAACCAGAATGATTCATTCCAAAGGGCCAAGAGCATCTGGTCTGCAAGCTGAAGAGGTCCATTTATGGGCTGTAGCAGGCTACGAGGTCTTGGAACATCCGTTTTGACGAGATTGTCCAATCGTATGGATTTACCCAATGTCCGGATGAGCACTGTGTGTACAAGAAAAGTGATGGAAACGTGGTGGTGTTTCTAGTGCTGTACGTGGATAATATTCTTCTCATTGGAAACAGTGTGAAGATGTTGTCAGACGTAAAGGTATGGTTATCCAAGCAGTTTGATATGAAGGAGTTGGGTGAAGTAGGACATGTTCTCGGAATCAAGGTTATTCGCGATCGAGAGAAGAGAAAGTTGTGCCTATCCCAATCCACATACATAGACACTGTCCTAAAGCATTTCAACAAGCAGGATTCCAAGAAAGGAGATTTGCCCTTTCGGCACAGAATACCTCTATCTAAGAGGATGTCCCCGAAGACGCCTCAAGAGATAGAGGACATGAAGGCAGTCCCTTATGTATCGGCAGTAGGAAGCCTCATGTATGCTATGTTGTGCACGCGACCTGATATTTGTTATGTCGTGGGCATGGTAGCAAGATATCAGAGTAATCCAGGACCGGAACATTGGTCTACGGTAAAGCATATACTCAAGTTCCTTAGTAGGACTAATGAGTACATGTTGGTTTACCAGGCAGATGAGTTGCTTCCTTTGGGTTACACCGATTCTGACTTCCAGGCAGACCGGGACGAAAGCAAGTCAACCTCAGGGTTTGTGTTTACTTTAGGAGGAGGAGCCATAGTATGGAGGAGTGTCAAGAAGAAATCGTGGCGGACTCAACCATGGAGGCTGAGTATGTAGCAGCCTCAGAGGCAGTGAAAGAAGCTGTCTGGCTCAGGAATTTTCTCCTCCACCTTGATGTGGTATCGAGTTTGCCCACTACAATCACAGTGTTCTGTGATAACAGCGGAGCAATAGCAAATTCGAAGGAACCACGGACTCATAAAGCGAGTAAACACATAGAGCGCAAGTACCACCTGATACGAGAAATTATTGGACGAGGAGAAGTCGTTGTTGCCAAGATACAATCAAAGGACAACCTAGCAGATCCTTTTACGAAGAGTCTACCGGCGAAAGTCTTTACGAGACACGTAGAAGGAATGGGAGTCAAGTGTTAGGGCAACATAGTAGACTAGTCTTTGAGAATTAGATTGAAAGAAATTGTGGTTATTTTTGTTTAGCCATGAGCTTATAAAGCATAAGTGGAAGATTGTTAGAGGTATGCTGTAAAAGCTGTGTTTTGCAGATTCTATCAATTCCATTTTGATCTGGTCAAAGTACATATGTTTGTAGTTTATTTATTTATGCAATACATACTCTATGTTTTATATTGAGGTAGTGTGGTTCGAAGAGTTTCGAACAGAAAGATCACCTATCGGTTCCTTATAAGACTAAACTATTTGTTCATAGTCTAGACTGGCAGTGAGACCCCACCTGGAAAAAGACTGTAGTGTATTCTCGATTCAGTTGGTCTTTGACTGAAGGATTACACTGGCACTTATGTTAAGTGTTGAACAGGACTGCGGAAGGAAAAGGTTATGAGACTCACTCGCCCTTCAGTGATTGATGCGTTCTCTTAAGCTGTAATATAATATAAAATAGGCAAATATTTTTATCTCTTATTTATTTGATTTACCAAGTGATTCCTATTCTGTTAGGATGACATACGAGGTATTTTGGTAAGTAAGAATAATTATATGATGTGCTATTATAGATTATTTACAGTCACTATGTTCCAGTGCGCTGGATTGATGACGTCCCCGAAATGAGCTCAGAAAGGAACATTATGTTAAACCCTGCAGGTAGACGATTGTCTGACATAATGGTTAAAGGCTGAGTGGTACTAATTTCGGAAATGAATAAGAAGTTGATTAATTATTTTGTCAGTAATTTAATTAATCAGCGGACGTTATATCTTAAACATAGGGAGGTAAATCGATCAATCAGATTAATATTATTTAATCATGGAGGCTCGATTTTATTGGTAAAATAGTGGCTAAATGGGGAGAGCAGTAATATTACTCTAGTGGGATGTTTTATTATTGGGTTAATTGCTATTTAAACCTTTACCTTTGCGCGTTTGGCAATTTAATCCAAACTTTTGGATAATTGCAATATAATCCTGACTTTGACTTACTTTTGTAAAACGAACTTAATCTTCGTCGTAGATTCGAAAAAGGCCAACGTGTCCGGCTGCTTATATCTAGGGTTGTAAACGAATCGAATCAAAGCGAATGCTCAGAGATTCGATTCGGATTCGTTAAAATATTCGAAGATTCGAATTCGTATTCGATTCGTTAACAAACTCATTTTTTTTATTTGTATTCGATTCGTTTAGAATATTCGAATATATTCGATTCGATTCGAAATTCGTTTTAAAAAAAAAATATTATAATTAAAAAAAATAATTTTTATTTTTCATATATTTTTAGGAAAATTTGTTAATTTATGATGTTTTTACTTTTTATGTCATAAAAATAGTAGGAGTTTAACAATATATATATGTATATATATATATTGTAAACAAAATGTATACTATATATTATTTTAAAAAATTATACAATTATTATTAACGAATCGAATATTAGAATTTCGAATCGAATATCTACAAATTCGAATTCGGATTCGTTTATTTTTCGAATATAAAACATTATTCGTATTCGGATTCGAATTCGAATATTTCGTATTCGAATCACGAATATCGAATTCGAATATCGAATCGAATCAAAAAAAATTAATTTGTTTACAAGCCTACTTATATCCACGTTAATCTAGGGTACATATATAAAATATTGATTGAGATGGATTTTTTTATTTTTTTTTCCTAACTTATTAATTCCACATATGAGTCATGTCATCGCCACATAAGTTTTCAGTCACAAAAGTTCACCACTCATCAAACTGAAAATCCAACGCGGATATAAGCAGCCGGACACGTTGGCATTTTTCGAATCTACGACGAAGATTAAGTTCATTTCACAAAAGTAAGTCAAAGTCAGGATTATATTGCAATTATCCAAAAGTTTGGATTAAATTACCAAACGCGAAAAGGTAAAGGTTTAAATAGCAATTAACCCTTTATTATTTAATTACATTAAATAGGAATTAATTTTATTCCATATTAATTAATTAGGAGAATAAAATTCCTACTAGAATCTTCTCTTGGATTAGGAGACTTTGGAGTCTTCTAGAAGATGAAGATTAGTAGGGAATATATTTCCTACATTATATTATTAATTGGAGTAAAATTAGGTATCCTAAATTAGGAATTAATTCTATTCCATGATTATTAATTTAATTAGGAAAGGAAATTCCTACAAGGATCTTCTCTAGTGTTAGGAGACTTAGGAGTCTTCTAGAAGAGATGGATTAGTAGGAGATCTCCTTCCTAGATTGAGTTAGTATTGGATTAGAATTAGGATTTCTAGGCCTAATGGAATAAGCCCATATTTAGCACCTCCTTAAGGTCCCTAATGGAGCCTATATATACACCATGTCCCAATCTCTCATACAAGTTGATGTTGGCCGATTTTCTCATCTACATACATGTGAGAATTACTTTGTTCGAGAGTTAGGGAGATCCGATTAAGCGCTCCACCAAGTTTAATCAGAATAGGTGTTTAGGTAATCCGTTAGAAGGCTTTTTGGTACAATTAATTGAGCTTTTTAATAACCATAAATTCCGGTCATCATCATCATCATCATCACCGCCGTCCGCCGCTGTGAGGAATCACCGGAATCCGCACATCGCCGCAGGACTTCGCCCGAACCCAGCCACGCGCAACCGCACGCTACCACGAGCAGTTGCGCACTGCCGAGTCCAGTCCGCGACGGCCAGCAACAGTCCGCGAGCCCCTAGCACCGCCTGTCTGCTCGCCGATCGCCCGCGCTGCCAGTCGACGCCTGCGCGAAGTCCCAGCGCCCGTTCGTTACGCACGCGCCTTTCCTCGCACGTCCAGGAGTCGCGCACCGTACAACCGCGTGCGTTCCACCTGCCAACACTAGTCCGCGTAGGAGAAGGAGTCCCGCCCGCACGCGCACACTCACCCAGCAGCTGCCAGCGTCCGCCCGCGCATTCCAGCAGTCCCGCGCGTTCGCCCAGCGCCCAACGCACGTCCGCTGCAACCCGCGCACCCGCACGCTGTCCGCGCCCGACGTGCACCAGCTGCCCGCTGCACCCGACGACCGAGACCCGCGCACCGTCCTTTCGTGATCCGTTTGACGAGTTGATTACAATCAACTAAAGGCCAAACCTATCTGCCCATTAGGTTGTGGTGTTTAGACAAACTTCACCAACGGTACTCTACATCGTCTCAGAGTCGGCAAAAATTTTAAAAGGTAAACGTCCATATCCTAACTATAGATTCCGCTGTGTTAGGATTTATTTCGATAAAGTTTCAATGATGTGCATGTTGTTTGACGTCCTAAAAGAACCCAACACTTGGCAGGTCTAGAAGATTGAAGGCAAGATTCTCTTTCCATAATCGAAGAAGAAGAAGATCACGGGAGTCACCTTCCTTATGCGTATATGTCTTGGGCGTAAAGACTTACCAAAGGATGCTGAAGATTAAAGGAGGACGAGACCAGAGTTGAGGATGACTTTTGATCCGGAATTTTTTGAGTATTATGTTTTCTTTCCTCGAGTGAAAAGAGAGATATTCAGAACACATTTTTCTGTAACAGAATGTTCGGAGGTTCATTCTGCTCTAGTTTGTGGGATTCAAACTAGAAAATCCACAAGGGAGTTGTGGTCAGATAAGTAGTTGTGTGGATCATTATTCAAGTAGAGTGTAGAGGGAGTCTGTACTGTAAATCCTCGAATGATGTATGAGTTGTTCACATTAATGAAAGAGATCTGAAGGGAGAGTGGGACGCTCTCCTGAAGGTTCAATTCTTAGTGAAAACTGCTTCCGCAAGAGTTTGAATCTTCGTTACTGTCTGTTTGTTCTATTTACGTGCAACTCTGGATACTCGGTGTTCAACTATCAAATTTCAAAAATAATTCTAACTGATCACACACATAAATCAAATAACCTCAAAACAATCAAATGAATTAATCACATAGCAATTTAGTAATATAGCAGATAAATAAAACAAGGTAGAGACGAGCAGTTGATAATAAATAAACGAGAAAATAAATAAAGCAAGGGCAAATAATCGATAAGCTAATAAATAATTATATAAAAATATAGAAAATTCTAATAAACGAACGAGACGCTACAATCTACCCTCCTTGAAAGATTTCCGTCATCGAAAATCCCACGAGAACAGGCAACTCACAAGAACGTATACCCGGAGGGACCACAAACTCCGAGGTTCAGATACTACTCCCATAACTCATCCTCGCTCTCCCGAGTCGCATCACCCTCACCGAAACGGCTCCTCTTAGACTTTGACGGGTACCATAACCGGTTCCTCGACTGATGGGCCCTTCATCCCACCAAGGCCACCGGTACCTTCTCATAGGTTAGATTCTGCCCATAACGCAGCCCGTTAAAGTCTACTACAAGCCCCGGGAACCTGCACACAACCCCTCCACTCGAGGTGTACATATCTCCTCCACTCGAGGTGTACAGCGTATCGTGCATCCCAAAAAGCTAGGTCATCGACTCGATCGAGACTCCACAAGGGTTAACATCGCACGATGGCGATTCCATTCTATACCCCGAACTAAGGTATACCACACCTCTAGTCATACGAAAAGGAAAAACTCGAATGGTACCATCAAGATACTCGTTCGATACACGAAAACACAAAACGACCCACCCATGGTGAGAAATCGCAAAACGCAACACCCAACATGCACACACGACCTCAATAGGTCTCATGGTGCCTCGACCGTGAGATCATCGGTCAAATAATCGTGGTCGACACGTGGAGTTGAGATTTAGCATGGTGTTCGGGTCACGCTAAAAACTTACCCACAATCTCGACACACCCGTGACTTCTTACCGAAGCGATTGTCACAATAACTGTGCAACCATGCATGTAGTATAGCCCCACTATACTCATACTTACACGATTCTACGACACAAACGTAGCCCCTCATGGCTCCGTTTGCTGGCAACACAAGTCCTTTAGCCATCTCGAGAAATTCTCGCATAGGCATAGAAAACCTATCGATCACGCTTCCTTATCAAAACCATTAATCAAGGATGCAGACGCGGTTCGGTGGAACTTGGAACTCTCGATGGTCAAACCGGCCGAAAGTAAAATAAAATGGACGTTTGAATTTTTAATACACTGTCCTCTGAGAGGCGACATGCTCGCAGATGCTGCATATGCGGGGCGCCAGGACGCTCACGTGCACTTGTTCAGAGACCAGCTGCAAGGTCAAGGTTTGGCCAATCCTGCTAGCCTGGGAGTTCCGTGTGTCCGATGATGGCAGCTGCAGCTTGCGTTTGAGTCAACGATTGGCCGCTCGTCTCTCAGCACGGGCATACATACTCGACCACCACCTCGTGGCTACACCCAATCAGGATCAGTGTGTGATTCAGGTTTTGACAAAAAAATTCAATCCCAAAAAATTTCTGACTTGGGATTTCACATAGGCTAAGCCAATAGCAAGAGAAGAGTTTTTCCACAAAATGTGTACCAATGGGTTTCATTCCAAACAAGCTTTTTGGTTTTACACGAATTCAAAGGTTTCAAGGTCTCAAAAATTAATAGGGCATAAAACCGAGTTCCAAGTCCACTTCCTTATTCCAACAACATACTCTAACATGCTAAAAGACCCAACGCTAGAGATAGGCGAAAATCCTCGAAGGAAAATCTAATGCAGCTCTCCAGTCGAGAATGGTACTAGGTCAGCGGCTCTTTTTCCAGTAGGTAATAGTGCCAGCAGTCCTGAACGAGCTCCACCCATCTGCACTTCCCATAGTTCACACCTCAAGGTATAAGCGAGAGGCTTCTTTCATCTAAATGACCTCGATCACGTCTTCAGGTATTTCTGTTACATCTCGGCGTTCTTAGAGATAGACTATGACGTCGCTGTAGAATTACAACCAGACAATCCGTCGCAGTCGCCATTGCGTTACTGAGCACGAAGAGAATCACTATTCGACTGCAGATATTCCCATCGGGTTCCAGAGTCTGTTTTGATACATCAACTCCTCAATTATCAGCTGATGGTACATCGACCTTGAATCGGTTTTCAATGATTTTGCAGTTGCCCTCAGTTGATTGAACAGGTCTTCACCTTATGATAGTAGTTGATCATCCTTCTTTGTCCATCGGTTAGGTTTACGGTTGTCGATGTGCAGCATTCTTTGCCACGAAACAGATCGGCTCCTCCGGTGTTCAGGATGGTTGTCACTCACCTTGCTCGTCTGGTGGCATTTTTTCCTGATCCCCCTGACTATTCCTAGGTGCACTAGACGATTGGTGCGTCTCAGAAATGGTCCAATTCGTCCTTGATAACGATAAAATTAATTGGTTCGGATGAATGGAATACCCAAACACAACTAAAAGAAAGATATAAGACAAGCAGAAAGTTGGAAACACTTGTCTTAATTGGTACATCAGGTCATAAAACATGATCTCAAAACTCCAAGCGAACAAGAAAACAAAGACAAGGGTTTTCAGATGTTTTGCAAAAGTCCAAGTAAGTGAAAGATTTCTCCCGAAGGCCAAAAAGAAATAAAAGAACGAAAACTTGTCAAAGTTTACAACGAAATGTAAGTTCGAGAATACAAGCGGCTCTACGCTTCACAATGCACATTCTCCAGGCTCGACTGCCCTCCTTAAAAGATCCTTCATAATCCTTTAAGGTAAGACGCCTTCAACTTATTAGTCGACGACTCCTGATTGGGGAAAACTATTTTCTATGCGACATACGATTCAATCACAACAAGATAAATGATTGTCGCTGGCCTCCAGGTCAAGATACCTATACGTTCTCAAGCGCACGGACTTAGAGTTATCGCAAACAAAAATCACAAACCTTGCGACGAATAAGGTTTAGCAGATACGAATATACTTATCCTTATTCATACACAAAATCTCTAAACAAAGTTAGTTTCATACATAAAACACAAAAATGGCACAACAGATTAAAAGATAACACACAAAAATGGAAATTTAACAGCCAACACATGATCTCGATTTCTCGCCCAGTTTTCCACTACATGCAATCACGCCAGCTCTAAGAAAAGTATTCTTCGGTGATGATTCTACTTCATTCGCACTTGAAATGAAACGGCACGGTATCCTTGAGCTTTACAGAGTCATTTCGTCAGATCCGTTAGTCATCGCTACTAATGTTCATCACCCATGCAATACAAGGTAGACATTGCTTTCCTTGAGGTTTTGCCATCCTCGAGAGCCGTGTAAGAAATACTACATCTATCAATAGGACTCTTCGGCATCGGTGGACAACTCGTTCGAAGCTTTAAATTCCAATCATCGCACTCCAATGATTGGGTTCCACCATGCCTCTTCTGGTCCACTTGTCAACTGCCCCAGACATTCGAAGGATCCCGCACATTCGGGACCTCTCGGTTGTCTAATATCGATGAGACATCCTGACGTTGATCATCAGAAAAGCTATGGTGCATATACGCAAATCTCAACTATCATCGAGATAGCTCGCTCAAAGTGCTAACCCAAAACTTATCGCGAGAAAATCACTAGAGTTATAACTAATCTCAACTGCGAAGAGTTCACCCAATTAAATGAAAAAGTAGGGATAAGATCCCAAACCTCATATACATCAATAAACAATCACAACGAGATACCAAACACATACCTCGAGCTGGCGCGGTGAGATGAAAACGAGTGGCCAAATGGTCATTAAGCACACTACCACAAGAGATAGTCTACAGAAACGCAGACTAGCTCTGGTACCATACTGTAGTGCCCCGTTTTATTTTGAAGAGTTTACCGAATTTATTTATAAAAATCAAAGTTTATTTTTTACAAAATCCCAATTTAAAAACTTTATATATCAATGGGCGCTATTTAACTACTAAAAATAAATAAACAAATTAGAATAAACGTAAAGCTACGCACCTACACATGCGAACTAACAATTGTATTAATCAGTGTTATCAAAATCAGACCGGACCGGCTGATCCGACCGGTTGAACCGTGAACCAGTCCCTTTACCGGTTCCGTTCTCTAGATCAAACCGGCTACCAGCAAAACCGGTCAAAAGCCAATCAATGATCGGTTGAACCGGTTAAAACCGGCCAAAACCGGTCAACAACCGGACAGTTAGACCGCTCAGTGTTGCTTTGGTTTGGCGAAGGAAGTAAATTGTTACATATATATAATGCTACTTACTTACTACGTAAAGCGATGTGGGACAAAAGCAGACAAAAAGAATTACAAACTTCTAATTGCTAAACGCATGGTGGAGAAAGTATCTTTTTCCATAATTTTAAATTATGTTTTATACTTTTATAAAACGCGCACACACACAAACACTTTGTTATAAATTTCTAGTTAATAATTGTATGTTGCAAGTATGAAAAACTAACTGCACCTCATTTTAAATAAAAAATCATCAAAAATTTCTTATGTTCCATGACTATAAATTTTGATTATAATCATGTAAATGAGCTTATTAGTATTATATATTTTCAAATATTAAAAAATTAAATAACTTAAAATTTAGTTAAATATATTTATAAAATATTATATATTTAAAAATATTAATAAATTAAATAACTGTTCAACCACTAGTCGAACCAGTGAACCATTGAACCAGTAGCTCGACCGGTTCAATGACCGGTCCGGTTTTGAGAACATTGGTATTAATCAAGTCAGATTAGACATAAATCTAAAAACTAATCTGATACTTAACATGATCCAATGGTCAAACTAACATGTTCAATATGAATAAAAGCGAAAAAAATAATAATCCAATGTAAAGCAAACAATCCAACATAGATAATAAAATAGCAGAAGCGAAGACACATCAATCCAATGACCACCACTCGATCGTCTCTCGCTGCCGCCGCCAACCAAGCTCAACCTAAAGATATGAAGAGGAACAAGAGGACAAAACAAAAAATGGGGGTGATCAAAACCACTATGCTCACCAATATCGCATAACTCTATCTCGCATAAAGGTCCAAAACCATAAATAGAGTATGCATAGAATCCATGTCTAACTCCCTATGTGGCCCTATCGCAATCCTCCTATGTACATACAACAACCTTCCGATCAATCATTGACAAGGAAGTAACCGGAAACATTCCCACCCCGGCTCGACACGGGCTAAGGGATCCTTTCCAGGAGACAGTCGAGATGTTTTTTCCCAACACATGGGCTAGGCGTCCTCCTCCCAGATACGACGGGCAGGTGACCTCGCACTGTTTATGCATTCATCAAAGGCACTAAAGGTGAGACGCCCCTGGCGGTGTAACACACTAGACTAGGGTTCTCAGGCATACTAAAGTTATTGACACGAACATTTATACGAAATAACGAAATGCGACAATTATAGATACACAAACTGTACACACCTAGAAGCAGCGATAAACCGTAAACCTAACCGATGGACAAAGAAGTACATGTTGGTTTACCAGGCAGATGAGTTGCTTCCGTTGGGTTACACCGATTCTGACTTCCAGGCAGACCGGGACGAAAGCAAGTCAACCTCAGGGTTTGTGTTTACTTTAGTAGGAGGAGCCATAGTATGGAGGAGTGTCAAGCAGAAATGCGTGGCGGACTCAACCATGGAGGCTGAGTATGTAGCAGCCTCAGAGGCAGTGAAAGAAGCTGTCTCGCTCAGGAATTTTCTCCTCGACCTTGATGTGGTATCGAGTTTGCCCACTGCAATCACAGTGTTCTGTGATAACAGCAGAGCAGTAGCAAATTCGAAGGAACCACGGACTCATAAAGCGAGTAAACACATAGAGCGCAAGTACCACCTGATACAAGAAATAGTTGGACGAGGAGAAGTCGTTGTTGCTAAGATACAATCAGAGGACAACCTAGCAGATCCTTTACGAAGAGCCTACTGGCGAAAGTCTTTACGAGACACGTAGAAGGAATGGGAGTCAGATGTAAGGGCAACATAGTAGACTAGTCTTTGAGAATTAGATTGAAAGAAATTGTGGTTATTTTTGTTTAGCCATGAGCTTATAAAGCATAAGTGGGAGATTGTTAGAGGTATGTTGTGAAAGCTGTGTTTTGCAGATTCTATCAATTCCATTTTGATCTGGCAATCATGTTTCGGTCAAAGTACATATGTTTGCAGTTTATTTATTTATGCAATACATACTCCATGTCTTATATTGAGGTAGTGTGGTTCGAAGAGTTTCGAACAGAAAGATCACCTATCAGTTCCTTATAAGACTAAACTATTTGTTCACAGTCTAGACTGGCAGGAAACCCTAAAGCACTGTAAGTAAACCTCTCTCTCTCTCCAAAATTCCCATTGAAGGTTCATTCACCTATGCAGGAACCTGTTCGTAAAACTCATTATAACGTTGTCCCTATCTATCATTACTGTGGTATAACTGGTCACATAAGACCCAAATGTTATAAAATGCAGCATGATCTTTGTATAGGTAATGTTAGAAGCTGGAATCAGTCTGGCATTCCCGTGAATGTTCATGGCAGAACCGTCCCAAATAACCGCGCTAAAACTCATCAAGTGTGGGTTGCTAAGAAATCCTTCAAGTGTTTTGCCTCTGTTCTGTCTCTCAGGACTTCCTTGAAAGGTAAATAGTATCTGGACAATGGGTGCTCTAGACACACGACTGGTGAACCTTCATACTTAATGAATATTCAGTCAGGTACAAGTGGGGAAGTCACGTTTGGTGACGGTGTGAGCAATAAGGTCATTGTAACAGGTTGCTTAAATTTGGGTGGGTTACCTGAATTAATTGGTGTATTACTTGTTGATGAACTAAAGGCAAATCTCTTGAGTGTAAGTCAATTCTGTGATCAAGGCCTTAGTGTCAGTTTCTCATGTGATAAGTGCTATGTGAAAAACAGTGAAGGTTCTTGTGTACTTACAGGTTCTCGTTCAACTGATACCTGTTATCTTATTGATATTAATGAAAAATGTTTTTTTTTCAAATGTGAACCTGAGATCTGGCATCAACGCTTGGGGCATATTGGATATTCTCACCTTGTCAAATTAACCAATGCACGTGCAGTCAGGGGCGTTCCAAAGATTACTATGAAGGACCAGCCAATTTACGAACCTGGTCAACTAGGTAAGCAAACTCGGACATCCCACAAGTCACTGAACCACATTACATCTAAACAGATCCTAGAACTTCTTCACATGGATCTTATGGGTCCCATTCAGGTAGAGAGCTATCAAGGTAAAAAATATATTTTTGTGTGCGTTGATGATTTCTCTTGATATACGTGGGTAGATTTCTTGTGTGAAAAGTCTAACACATTCTCTGCTTTTAAGTCACTTTGTTTGAAGGTTCAAATAGAGAAAGCCTTTCCCATAATAAGTATCTGAAGTGACCATGGAAAAGAATTTGAAAACTCTGAGTTTGCGGAATTTTGTGATTCTCTGGGTATTTGTCACGAGTTCTCAGCTCCTAAAACTCCACAGCAAAATGGAGTTGTTGAAAGAAAGAATCGTACCCTGCAAGAAATGGCCAGAGTCATGTTAAACTCTAAGAAGATTTCTTCTAGATGGTGGGCTGAGGCAGTCAATACTGCTTGCTACCTCATAAATCGAGTGTACCTTCGTCGAGGTAGTGGTTTAATGTTTTATGAACTCTGGAAAGGTAGGAGTCCGAATCTCAGTCACTTACATGTCTTTGGATGTAAATGTTATATATATAAAGATCGAGATCAAATTGGGAAATTTGACGCAAAATCTGATATTGGCTTCTTTCTTGGATATTTTAACAATAGTCGAGCATATCGTGTTTACAACACAAATACCTCCACTGTGTTAGAATCCATAAATGTGATTTTTGATGAGAAAATTTCCAATGTTGGTTTATCGGTGTCACTTAATCTGTGTGAAAGTGTGGAGAATGTGTAGGATATCAAAGATGGTGATCGTCCTATAGATGGTAGAACTTTTGAACGAACAAAGGGATCTGAAGAGTTAGAAGAACCTCAGACAGAATATTCCATTCCTGTCTCACCCGGAAGTCCAGCTCAACTTAAGCGTGATCCTCCCTTGAAGGTTCAAAAAGACCATCCATCAGAACTGGTCATTGGAGACATCAACAAGAGAGTTACCAGGAACTCAAAGACTTCAGACAAAGAACTTATGGAGTGTCTCAATTCGCTTGTTACATGTTATCACCCGACTCGGTAAATTGTAATTAAGGGCCCAAAACAGCACCATACGCAAATTCTACTCGGATACCGATGTAACTTAGAGTCATCCAGGTTCGCACCATAAACCGGTGCAACCCTAAAAGATCGAAGTGACCCTCTCCCGTCGAAGTCGTTCTACACCGAGGTCAACACGTACCGAAGTCAACACGTACCGAGGTCAACACGTACCGAGGTCGTCCCCTTCTAAAGCAGGTGACGAGGCGCCTACACTCCCCCGTCACAAACTACGAGATTTGTCATCATTCACGTAGGGCCCATTGATCCAACCGCCCTTCGAAAGTAGCTTTTTGTATCAAAACGATGCACGTATCCCGATGTATGAATAAAAAAGTTACTATAAATAGATAGCCATTGACATCTGTAAGGGGATTTGATGGGGAACCCAACATTTTTACAATGAAACACGGAGCAGCCCATAAAGGCTTTTCACCTCGGTCCACTTCGGACCGGGGCCACTGTTGAGGTTTTCTTGCATGTTTTACGTCCAAACCATTTGAAATCATCATATAAACTCCACATTACATCGTTGTTAAGAATCATACGACAACAGTTTGGCGCTAGAGAAAGGGCCCTCATAAGTGTTTTGAGGTTACTTCCATTTCAGCTACCATTTCAGCTACACCAAACATGTCTCATTCTGATAATCGCGGCCATACCTCACGCGATGGTCACAGTCGTAGCGCTGTGAAATCCGCCAGACGACACGCCGTAGCTCTCCCTATACCAGATTACACTGTTCTGTTTCAAAATCCAGAGTTTGCGCGTGGTTTCGCCGCTCTGATGGCTCAAACGATTCCCGGAACATCCACGACTGCCCCGGGACATTCTATAATACCAACGACTCCTGCAAATCCACAGAATCCACCAGCACGGCAAGACGGCGGAAGGACCACATCTCACGCCACGTCTCAACCCCGCAGTCGAGCGTCACAACCGCCTCCGGAACAAACCACACGTCGCACCGACATCGGGCGCAATCTCCCTATACTTCCTCACGAAGAAACTGTCGAAAGCCAGTCTGGTCATTCACGACGGTCACCGCCTCATACGCGGCACCGAAACCCCTCCAACCCAGCGCAGACCGACCTTCAGCAACACATAGAATGAAATCGGGCTCGTCAAGAGTCATCCGAACTTGAAACATTGCGACGGAGAATTGCTGAATTGGAAAGTCGGCAACGGGCACCCGAAGACCCCCCCTCGGCGGGCCTCAACCTCGGCGCAAGTATATTTAGAAGCCGACTCCCCTCTCACTCCGGAGCTTACGTCAGAATCCATACTTGGGAAAGTTAAAGTCCCTCAAATAGGGCTATATGATGGAACTTCGGATCCCGATTCGCATCTCGGTCATTATACCTCGTGGATGGATCTGAGGGGCCTCCGACGCACTTCGGTGTCGCATGTTTTCCCTCACCTTGGGACCAAGGGCCCAAAAATGGTACCACTCTCTTCCTCCTCACTCTATTTGGAAATGGCAATAATTAAGGTCGGCGTTCCGCTCGCATTTCATCGGGGCCCAAGTCTGCCTAATTCCAAAAGAATCTCTTGCAAACGTAACCCAAAAATATGATGAAAGTGTCAAGGACTATATCGCCCGATTTAACGATCGAGTCCAGAACATGGAGCCTTGTCATCCCGAAACCCTGCTTGTCATGGCTATTGCCGGGCTGAAACCGAATTTGATTTTCCGCTGGACATTATGTCACAATAAACCAAACACCTTTCAAGAATTTCTTGCTAGAGCTTAGCAGCACATTATAGCCGAGGAAGCCATGTCGGTCCCTGACTTTAATTTTAACCCGAAGTCATCCACGGCGGGAACCGATGAGGAAAAAAAAAATTTCGAAAAACAAAGCAAAACTCAGTTCAGAGGACCTCCTCGTGGAGATCCTAACGATCCTGAAATTCGAGCGGCTCGAAAACAGTATGCAACCGATGTGAAGTCTGGTTATCAAACCGTATATTCCACAGGGGCAACCACCATATATGAAGAAATCAAAGGGAAAGGTATCTTACCGGATCCCAAACCACTTCGGATGCCTGAAGAGAAATTGGATAAGTCCCGATATTGTGATTATCACAAATCGCCAGGGCATAATACAGATGAATGTTTAAGTTTGTTAACTGCCCTGTTGCGTTTAATTGGTCATCCGCAGCTTAGAAAATTCTACCTCAATACCGACCCTCAGAAAAGGGGTCCAGGGCGTCAGATTGAATCATATGATGAAGACGACGAGGAGGACCGCGGCGCCATGCCAAAACGCATCCGGAAAGGAGACAAGGAAGTATTCATGCTCACCTCGGAAACCCCCACTCCCAACTTTGTTGGAGCTTCCCGAGGACGTAAGCGAGATCGATCTCCTGAACCGATGCAAATCACCGTCCACCGTGTCAACACTAACAACTCCCGAAGTACATTGTCCCGTCGACAAATTAAAGCCTATGCCCGACAAGCGTACAACTCCGGCAAACAAGTTTACACCACCGATTTGAGAGACATTCTCAACAATCAAAACTGTCCCATAACCTTTAATATGGAGGACGCCAATCATTTCGCACACCCTCATTCTGATGCGCTTGTTATCACTGTCCCTATATGTGGAATTCCCGTTCATCGCGTTATGGTAGATACTGGGGCCTATTCGAGCATTTTGATGTTAAAAGCTTTCGACAAAATGGGTCTCGATCCCGCCGACATCCGACCTTGCAATGACCAAATACAAGGATTCAACGGAAGTATTTCAAAGCCTATCGGCGAGATCACTTTACCAGTCAGATTTGGCACTTCAGAGAACGTCACCAAGCTCGTCATGGAGACTTTCAAAATTCTTGATATCAACAACGAGTATAATGCCATCATTGGTAGAACAGCATTGTATAAACTTCGAGCTGCGGTTTCGATCTTTCACTACGCACTAAAATTCCCGACTACACGAGGAGAAGGGACGCACTTCGGAGACCAGAGAGAAGCTCGGGAACTTATCACCTTCATACCATCCAGCGCAATTCATTGCACCTCGGCGGATGATACTAAAAATTCTCCCTTACAGAACATCTCGGACGACGCAGTGTCCGAAGAACCCAACCATAACGTCATTGCTTTGCCCACCTCGGATCCTTTAACCGAAGACCGAGGTCAATGACCTGGAAAGAAACCACTCCTTGAGGAGGACGAGCTGGACCCGAGGGCTCAATTCAAGGACAAAAGCCGAAATGATCGAGCCGAACCTGGAGAAGAAGTAGAATTAATATTCATCGATGAACCAATCTTTCATAAATCATTGCGCATCGGAAGTCATCTTCAAGAACCTCTCCGGTCAGATCTTATTTCATTTCTCAAACACAATTCTGATGTTTTTGCCTGGAAGCACGAAGATATGAAGGGCATCAACCCCAGTGTCGCTAGTCACAAGTTGAACCTCGATCGAACCGTCCGGCCTGTTGTTCAGAAACGAAGGAAACTGGGGCCAGATCGTCAGAAAGCATTGGAAGAAGAAGTTAAGAAACTCATCGATAACAAATTCATCAAAGATGCCAAGTATCCGACATGGGTCTCAAACCCCGTTCTTGTCAAAAAGAGCAATGGTCTGTGGAGACTGTGTATTGATTTTTCCGACTTGAACAAGGCATGTCCGAAGGACAGTTAACCACTCCCACACATAGACTACATGGTTGACGCCACATCGGGACACGAGTTAATGAGTTTTATGGATGCATACTCCGGTTATAATCAGATTCCTATGGATCCCGAAGATTCTGAACACACCTCGTTTTATTCGGCACGAGGTCTGTACTGCTATACCATGATGCCGTTTGGATTGAAGAACGCCAGAGCCACTTACCAACGCCTTGTCAACAAAATGTTTGCCACGATGATTTGTCATACTATGGAAGTTTATGTTGATGACATTCTTGTCAAGTCGGTGCACGCTTCAGATCATATAACACACCTTCAAGGCATGTTTGATATCCTCCGATCTTATTCCATGGTTTTAAACCCCAAAAAATGCACCTTCGGAGTTAAGTCTGGAAAGTTTCTGGGCTATATGGTCAGCCAGCGCGGAATTGAAGCCAACCCGGCCAAGATAAAAGCAATTCAAGATCTGACTCCCCCGACTTCGGTTAAGGGTGTTCAGGCCCTAACTGGCCGACTCGCTGCGCTCAACCGGTTCATCTCCAAATTTACAGATCGTTGCCGACCTTTCTTCGAAGCAATCAAAAGTGGAAAGCGCTTTGAATGGACCGAAGAATGTCAAAAAGCTCTCATCAGCATGAAGGAGACACTCGCCTCTCCACCGACGTTACAAAAGCCGAAACCCGAGGAAATGCTATTTTTATACCTTGGGGTCAGTGATTCTGTGATCAGCGCTGTTTTGGTACGTGAAGAAGGAACGCTGCAATCACCCGTTTATTACATCAGCAAAGCCTTACATGATGTCGAACTGCGCTACCCTCCTATGGAAAAGTTAGCGTTTGCACTTTTAATTGCCGCCTGAAAATTGCGACCCTATTTCCAAGAACATTGTATAACCGTCCGCACTTCGTATCCATTGCGCCAAGTCCTGCACCGACCCGACACCTCGGGACGCATGATAAAATGGGCCATCGAGCTCGGACAATTTGACATCCATTATCAACCGAGGACCACAATTAAAGCACAAGCCTTATCCGACTTCATCGCCGAATTCACTCCGGCAATAACAGTTAATGATGATAATCAACCGTGGGTTCTTTATATTGACGGTTCCTCAACAGCCAACCGAGCAGGTGCAGGAATAGTCCTGGCAAACCCAGAAAACCGATTATTCTGCCAGTCGGTGAAATTTCTCTTCCCGGCAACAAACAATGAAGTCAAATACGAGGCCTTGCTATCCGGATTAAATCTGGCTGAATCTATGAATGTGAAACAACTAAAAATTTTTTTAGACTCTCAGCTCCTCGTCAATCAAATTAATGGCTTGTACGAAGTTAAAGAACCTCGGTTGACCCCGTATCTATCTTTGGCAAAAAAGAAGTTGTCAAAGTTCGCTGCCGAAGTAGAGCACATTCCACGAACCCCCAACGTCCACCAATCTCCCGAGGAGCTTAAATCAATTTATAGTCCGTGGCCTTTCGCCAAGTGGGGGATCGATCTCATAGGTCCCCTGCCAACCGAAAAAGGAGGCGTCCGATTTGCTATCGTGGCAGTTGATTATTTTACTAAATGGGCCGAGGCCGAACCATTAGCCACAATAACCGAGCAGAAAGTCGTCGATTTTGTGTGGAAATCAATCATCTGCCGTTTCGGGGTGCCGAACTCCATCATTACCGACAACGGTAGACAATTTGAAGGCAAACACTTGAGTCCCTGTGTGAAGAATACAACATCAAAAACTTTTTCTCTTCACCTTACCACCCGCAATCCAACGGTCAAGTTGAAGCTGTGAACAAGCTTATAAAAAATGGACTTAAGGTCTGACTCGATGCTGCCAAAGGAGCTTGGCCCGAAGAATTGCCACATGTTTTATAGGCATATCGGACAACCACCCGAACTTCCACCGGCGAGACCCTGTTCTCACTTACATACGGATCGGAAGCCGTAGTCCCAGTCGAACTCGGTGAACCTACGTACCGAATTCAACAATTTACCGAAGAGTCCAACTCAGATAACTTGAAAACCAATCTGGACTTGCTTGAAGAACATCGTACCCGCGTCGAGCTCAAAAATGCTGCTTATAAATACCGGAGCGAAAGATACGTTAATTCTAAATTCAAGCCGCGTACGTTCCGAGTTGGAGATTTAGTCCTTAAACGTATAACGGGAGCCGACCCCAGTCCACTCAAACCGAGGTGGGAAGGACCCTTTCGAACTATTGATGTCCTACCTCATGGGGCCTACCAAATCGCTCACCCTGATGGAACTCCACATCAATATCCATGGAATGTTGTTTTTCTGAAGAAGTTCTATCAGTAAACGGTCCGAAGTCGGATGTCCGACTCTTCTTTTGAACGGATCTTCCTTTTGTTTTACTGAATGTACTAAGTGACTCTTTTGATATACCAAAAGTCTATTGGCTTTCACTTTTGGAAATCCGAGCATCAACTCGGTACCGATGTATAACATTTCGAAACTCGGTTGTACAAATAACTTGTACCGACGTAAGCATTGCGACACTCGGTCTAGCTGATACCTCGTAATCTATCCGAATCCTACGCACGATTTGGTTGGGGATTGAAGCTCGTCAAACGTCATTTCAACGAACATGATTTGGCGGGTACCGAAAACTACCGAATACAAAAGATATAAATCGGTTGGGGCCATTCCATAATCGAACTCTGACGAAGTTCGGTGAACTCTACTTTATTTTATGCACAGCCCGAAAATGTGTTAAGTCATGCGAATTCCTAGTAAGTTCGCATAAACAACTTGCACTAGTGGCTGAAATTATTAAAAAAAGACCCAAGTGGAACTCGGAAGTTATTTTTACACTAAATCCACAACTTGGTTCGTAATATGACTAGATCCAAGTTGCGGTAATTCATTTTAAAACCCGTACTGAGTTCAGAACACGGAAAAATCGCTGAAATTCGTACAGCAAACTTAAATCAAAACAGACATTATGCAAACACATCATATGTAATCTTAACAAGTCGGGAAAACCCTTACATATTTCCTACTAAGGGAATCAACTACCTGATATCCCCAATTACATATTCATATGTTTCTTACTAAGGATGCCAACATGTTGGCACCCCGATATTTTATTTCAAAAATTAATAAGTGCAACAATATATAATACTTCTAAACTTCACGCCGCGTCGGTCGCCTTCTCCAAATTGCCGCCCGTACCACTACCTTCCCCGACTTCGGTCCCTGAAGTCAATCGCTCCAAGACCTGCACCTCCTTTGCCTTGGCAGCAATCTCGATGGCTCCATCTGACACCGGGACAAACTCATCACGAGGATCCTGCACCTTATCTGAATCACCCTCAGCCGGCGTAACAACCTTGACAACTTCGACCTCCTTGTCGGTCGACTTAGCCTTTTCCTCAATATAGGCCTTAACCCTGCTCTGAATCTGCTCCGGGGTCATATCATCAAAGTGCTGTTCGACCTCCACATCGGCAAGAGTTCAGAGATATACGTCGGCCAGCTCCTTCCTTTTCTCTTTCTCTCCCTCCAAAATCATATTAACATAAGCACGTCGGAGGAGAGCAGCTCTATCCTCAGAAAGTGGCGGCAGGTCAGGGTTCGCATTCATCTCTTCAGATCGGCGGAGCATCCAAACACAAAATTCCCGTTCATCCTCATCAGCCTCCACGTGCATCCCCTTTATCTCGGTGTCAAAGCCATATTTTACGAGTTTGCGGAATAAGAATAAACGGATATCGTGGATGTCATAATAACCCGCATCATAACGCTCGATAACCCATCGGAGATTCAAGCAGGTATTCATTTCAATTTCAAGGTCAGGCCCACCAACCTCATCGTCCTCACCAGCGTCAACAGCTTCGGCTTCGGTATCATCAACGGACTTTGGTTCCACAACTGCAACAGTCTCCTTACCGGCTTGGAAGCCGATCTCGTACATGGTCTCACCATAAGACGACTTCTTTTTCAAGCTTTGCCATCTCGGCCTGATGGGCATCCCTCTGCCGACCTACAAGCTCGCGGACCTCGGTACACTCCCTGCGAGCCGCTTCATGTCCACCCTTTCATCTAACAGAGGCCTACTAAAACATGTGGCACCCTATTAAAGCCGACCGTTACCTCATTTAAGACCATTACGGCGCGACCATTCGCATTAACATTAAGTTGTCGACCGTTACGTCTGTTTATATTCCTCCTGTTATTCCCCCAGACAATAACAGATTTTCGCCAAGTGTTTTCATCTCGGTACTCAACTCCACTTCGGAAGGTACGACCCACTCCGATTACCTCAAGCGCGCGAGAATATAGTATGTCTAGCTTTCAATCCTTACCGATTCGGAGCCTCTAGTTGTTTGACAATACCAACGGCCATCACTGCGTATACCCGCCGATATTGGGGGCCTCTCTGTTATCACCCGACTCGGTAAATTGTAATTAAGGGCCTAAAACAGCACCATACGCAAATTCTACTCGGATACCGATGTAACTTAGAGTCATCCCGGTTCACACCATAAACCGGTGCAACCCTAAAAGACCGAAGTGACCCTCTCCCGTCGAAGTCGTTCTACACCGAGGTCAACACGTACCGAGGTCAACACGTACCGAGGTCAACACGTACCGAGGTCGTCACCTCCTAAAGCAGGTGACGAGGCGCCTACACTCCCCCGTCACAAACTACGAGATTTGTCATCATTCACGTAGGGCCCACTGATCCAACCGCCCTTCGAAAGTAGCTTTTTGTAGCAAAACGATGCACGGATCCCGATGTATGAATAAAAAAGTTACTATAAATAGGTAGCCATTGACATCTGTAAGGGGATTGGATGAGGAACCCAACATTTTTACAATGAAACACGGAGCAGCCCATAAAGGCTTTTCACCTCGGTCCACCTCGGACCGGGGCCACTGTTGAGGTTTTCTTGCATGTTTTACGTCCAAACCATTTGAAATCATCACATAAACTCCACATTACATCGTTGTTAAGAATCATACAACAACATTACACCTCTCTGATTGAGCCCAAGAATGCAATAGAAGCCTTGAAAGATGAGTGTTGGATCTTAGCAATGCAAGAGGAACTAGAGCAGTTCACTAAAAACGATGTCTGGGAGCTAGTACCTGAACCTTCATCGGGAAATGTTGTCGGAACCAAGTGGATCTTCAAAAACAAAACTGATGAGTTTGGAAATGTGACACGCAACAAGGCGAGACTAGCTGCTCAAGGATACACTCAGACTCCAGGGATTGATTTCGATGAAACCTTTTCCCTCGTTGCTAGACTTGAGTCGGTACGTATTTTTTTGTCTATTGCTTGCTTAATGAAGTTCATTGTTTACCAGATGGATGTGAAGTCAGCTTTTCTGAACAGAATCTTGCACGAAGAGGCATACGTGAAGCAACCTGAAGGATTCAGAGATCCCAAGAACTCAAATCATGTCTTCAAACTCAAGAAATCTCTATACGCACTAAAGCAAGCACCGCGAGCTTGGTATGAACGTCTCACCATGTACCTTCTAGAGAAGGGATTTAAAAGAGGGGGAGTTGATCAGACATTCTTCACTCTCCGAACAGATAAAGATCTGCTGGTGGTCCAGATATATGTAGATGACATATTATTTGGTTCAACGTCCAAGAAGCTAGTAAATCACTTCGTCAAGCTGATGTCTTCTGAGTTCGAGATGAGTCTCGTCGGGGAACTTTCATACTTCCTTGGTCTTCAGGTAAAACAAGGTAAGGATGATATTTTTTTACATCGGAGTAAGTATGCAAAAAACCTTGTGAAAATTTGGTCTTGAAAATTCTAAAGCTCCTCAAACTCCATGGGCACGCATGTAAAGGTGTCCAAGGACGATGAAGGTACATCTGTTGATCAAACGCTTTATCGGAGTATGATTGATAGTCTCTTGTATCTCTTTGCTAGTAGACCTGACATTTGCTTTAGTGTTGGATTATGTGCTAGGTACCAGTCTGCCCCCAAGGAGTCACATATGAAGGCAGTCAAACATATCATCAAATATGTTGGAGGTACATCTGAGTATGGATTATTCTACTCTGCTGAGACGAACTTACATCTTGCAGGTTATTGTGACGCCGACTGGGTTGGAAATCTTGATGATCGAAAAAGCACCTCTGGTGGATGTTTTTATATAGGCTCAAACTTGGTGTCCTGGTTCTGTAAGAAACAAAACTGCATCTCCCTTTCTACTGCTTAAGCCGAGTACATTGCAGCAGGAAGCTGCTGTTCACAGATGGTATGGATGAAACAAATTTTTTCCGAGTATGGTATGAACGTTCACTCGACTCTAACTTTTCTGTGACAACACTAGTGCAATAAATATTTCCAAAATCATGTCCAACATTCTCGTACCAAGTATATTGACATTCGCTATCATTTTATTCGTAACTTTGTCGAAGATGGAATTATTATGTTGGATCATGTACCTACGGATGATCAGCTTGCTGATATTTTTACAAAAGCTCTTGATTCGAAATGATTTTTGTCCCTGAGAAAATCTTTAGGAATGTGTGCTACATAATATATGTGCATTGTGTTAGTTGCATTTCTATATATATATATATATATATATATATATATATATATATATATCGTGTTTATTGCATATAGGATCTGTTCTGCATTTTAGGCATTTTAGTATGTAGGTTCATCCCTAGAATTTTTATCTGATCGATTATTGTTGAGTTTGTTGATTGGTGGTCTGTGAATTCTAACTGGTCAGTCTATAAGAGCTCGTCATGATGATCATTTTAATATACTTGTAAGAGCTGCTCTCGTAAAAATAGGCATCGGGCAAGTATCACATGAGGTGTTTCCTTGATCACCTGTGAAATGAGTTACGTGCTTAACAATAATCGAGGAGTGATAGCTACAGGTAAACATTCTAAGAATGGAGGTTCTCTGGTGAAATAAGGCTGGCCAACCTGATATCTTCTTAGCTTGTTCAAAATTGAAACTTTTTGTGGGATGATTAACACCTCAAGTAATGGGCTTGACATTGGCGTATAGTTGATGTTAGTAAGTGAATTGGTGTGGAAGTTCATAGAACGGAGTAAGTTCATCATTAGTATTGGGGCTGAATTGCAAACGAAAATTTCGTTTTTTGCTAAGAGAAAGTGATGAACGAACTTACATTAATTTCTTGTTGTATAAAAGTGGGAGCAATAAGGGTTGAGTTGTGCAGAGAAAGCACGAAAAACTCCTCTCTTCTCCTTCCTTTTCCTCTCTTCTTCTCCATCGTTTTTCTTCCTTTCTTCACTTTTTTTTCCATTTTTCTTCTTCTTCTTCATAGCACTTAGGGATTAAGCTTGTAACTCCATTCAACACTTGGATTTTGGGAATAAATGTAAGTTTTTCTCTTTTAATTAATTCATGAAAATGGTTGATTTTAGGAGAATGATTAATTGTGTGGATTGATTTTACGTAGCTAATTCTTATTGCTAGGGATAGGGGATGAGTATTCTTGTTTAATTCATATCCCTCGGGCTTGAATTGTTTGTTCTTATGTGAGTTGAATTGATTAGGAATTGATGAATTTGTGCTTAATTGATTGATATAATGGAAGAGTGACACTTCGATCTTGCAATTGGAAACGATTGAATGTTAATTTTTTGAGTTAAGATTTGTTGATTCTACATGATTAATCTATTAATACCCTTCTAACTGAATTAGCGATTTTTTGAACCGAAAGGGGAAGAAGTCGTAGACCTAGGCTCTCATGAGGTAGATGATTTTGTAACTGAATAATCTGCGTGTTTTCGATTGAAATACGTGCTTGTCCATGACCCGTCCCTTATTACGAAAAGTTATTGGTATTGGGATAATTGGCCTGCATTGTATGCTTGAACTTGTTCGTCTATGTTCAATCCATTGTTACGGAGAGTTATTGGGAGCGAACCGCTAGATGTATAAGCGAGAGTGTCAATCTCGAACCAAACAATTGATTGCCCGGTTTTGCTAGAACATGATTTAATTATCCCCGACTCCCTAGCTTCTTTTTCATTGTTTCGTTCGTACTTATTAGGTAGATTATTATTTTTATGTTATTTATTAGTTGGTTATTCATTCCTCCCCTATTTGATTATTATGTTTAGGATTTATTTTCTTTTCATGTGTTATCAATGCCACTTCTAAATTCCGAACTGTCTTCCTTGAGAGATCGACCAGGGGAACGAATATTTTGATTCGGTTCTCGGTAAAAATAAAAATAATTTGCTGCAACACTCACCCATGTGAATCAAAGTAATAAGTACTACACATATATGCTTGTTTAATATCTTACGGGTTAAGAGCACGCAGTAATTAACCGAGGCCTAGTTCGTTTACGACGAACAGTATAAAACGAACTGCTCTTCTCTGGGATCCTGTTCAATACATAAATGTATTAGTGCAACTAATCAGTCAAGACAAAATGTACGATTGACACTACAACCATTCACGATGGGGTGTTCATGTCCATTTGGGTTATGAACCACTTATTTTTGTTTCGCGAGTAACTGATAGTATGATCTTCAGTTCGCCTGTGACGACCACACTATCTAATGCAAAACAACAGAACGTAGAACTTGTTTAATCTAACATGTTTCTCATTCATAAAGGGTAAAAGTGTAATATCATCCAAAGCCAAGATTTTAGTATATAACACTAACAGAAATAACGTTAGAGACTAAGGATTTCACATGAATCCACATAGACTTGACTTAAACACACAATATCAAAACCCTAACACATGAACAAGCAAAGGAGTGTATCATATCACTTAAGAACACATGAAAATAGGGGATTTTCATCCATCATGTACCATTCTCAAGGAAGGAGTACACAAAACGAACGAAGAAAGGCTGAACAGGGCTGGCGCGCGAGTACACGAGATCGGCGACTACGCGTGGCTGGCGGGCGCAAGCTCCTTGTCGCGATTGTCTGCTGGGGTTCACAGTGGAGCTGAACGGCGAAAGCGCGCGAGTAGTGGGGCAAGGTTAAAGTAGGATGATCGCCGGGGCTACGTAGCGGGACGGATGGATCGCCGGAGTTCGGATGCCGAGTGCGACGGGTGCTAACGGGCAGCGACCGTTGATGGAAACGTGTAACAGAAATGGGATGATGATTACGAGAGGAACGACTATGGAGGCGCTGCTCGCGGTGGTGCGGGTCGGCCGTGAGGGGCGATGAAGGGTGACGATCAGTTGGTGTGTGAGAGGGAGGGTCATATAGCCACGGTTAGTACTGCCGGCTCGACAGGTAGTATCTGATATAGCATGTCATACCCGACCAGTTTTTATGGATATATATTGAAGAATACGCCTATACATGGGCTAAGACACTTAATATAATAATATGGGCCAAGTCCAACCTAGGCCAAGCCCAACTTGGACTATAAGGTACACTCCCCATATAAAAAGGGGGATAAGGTAGTCATTTCATACATTCTCTACACACTCTCTCCCTACTCACTCTCTCTCTCTCTATGCATTCTCATATGAATCTAGTATTGACTTAAGCATTGGAGGTCCAAAGCCGGGCATCCTTCCTGGGGTCTCTGGCTTTGGGTTCTTGCAAGTATGGTGGCCGTCCGAGTTGAGGGAGCCCGCGTGACATCTTTGTCCTATCATTTGGCACCGTTTGTGGGGTCCTGTTCGAGAAGCCAAACGGTGTCCCGTCTGAATATTCGATTAAAGCTCCTTCGACTCGAGCAGCCGCCGCCACCGGCCGCCACCGCTGCCGCCGGCCTCCGGCCAAAGTGGCCGGATCGGAAAGATTCTTACACCATTGGATAGATCTCCTCGAGAAGAATCTTCCCTTAAAATTTCGTTTGAAAATTCATCCGGGAAGGCCTTCAATTTTGTAGTCAAACATTCCGAATTTAAGAACATTTTGGTCAACTATCAACCTTCAAATCAATTTTCCTGAAAATCCGAGAAGGCTATCGAAAATCCGAGGGTACCACCAGAATCCTCTCGACGAGACAAATCTCCAACTACCGATCTTCGCCGAAAACCACCGCCTCCGCCGCTGCCAAAAGTCGTCCGATCTGAAAAACTCTTACACCATTGCGAAGCTCTCCTCGTGCTCGTTCTACCCTTAAAATATCAAGCAAAAATTCCTCCGAGAAGGCCGCCAATTTGCCGGTCAAGATTTCTAGATCTAGAAAAGAAAGTGGTCAACTCTGGTCTTCTTCCCCGATTTATCGGCTATTTCCGGTGATTTACCTCAAACTGACAGCACCGCCGGATTCTTCTTCTCGAGGCGCATACACGGAAGGTGACCTTCGCCGGAGCCATCGAGGTTTTTTCTGGCGGCGTTTTCTGAGGAGCCGCCGCTGTTGTTCGTGCGTCCCAGCTCTGCAGACGCTGGTTCTTGGGCCCAACGCCCTTCAACCCAGGAGGAGCCCGCTCACTTGAGCCCAGCAAAGTGTGGCCTCCATTCTTGCATCGAAGCGGCCCACCCGTGAAGGCCAAAGAGGAGGCCCAGGATCCCGCAGCCCATCGCATAGGAGGTAATAGCATGCGGGCCGCTCCAACCCCCGTGGCCCGCTCCTTTGACATGGAAGGGTCCGCGCAGCCCGCTTCCAGCTCGTGCCCAGCCCGCGCGCTCGCAGATGTCCAGCTCGCGTGTGGCTCGATTAGGGCCCGCGAGAAGCCTGACTGCCCTGCTGCCCCTCAAGTCGGCCCAACAGCACGGATTCCAGGCCCAATACCATTCAACCGCGGCCCAGCATCACTTATGCTGCCCATTTTGCCCCTAAACTCCCCCAATTTGGTCCAACAAGCCCTATTTTATGCCAAAAATTAATTCGGGATGATTCAATGCGGACGAGAAGGTAAATCTGAGATATAATTCTTATGAATGAGGTTTGGAATTAATTAAAATCATGGAGCAAAGAATTTTTAAATTAGAAAAATTAGAGAACATTTGATTTATTCATGAAGATTAATTGTTTTACTCATGGAGAAACTTCCTATACTCATGGAGATGATATTCAATTTATTCGCAAGCGTACTATATGATTTATTCGTAAGAGCTACTTGAGTTATCCTTGGGAGTTATCTGAATTATTCATGGGAGTCATCTGATTTGTTCGCGAAAAATTACTTGATTCATTTATGAAATTACTTGATTCATTCGGTTCGCTCGTGGAATATTATTAGATTTATTTGTGGGCAATTGGATTTATTCATAGGATTGTTTGATATATTTGTGACCATATTACATGATTTACTCGCGGACATTACTCGACTTATTTGTGATTATATGTGATTGGTTCGTGGAAAATATTTGGATACGCTTGCGGAGGTATTATTTGATTTATTCGCGCAATTATTTGACTTACTCATGAGAATGATTCGGTATATATTCGTGAGAGCACTATTTGATCCATTTGTGAACCGTTGGATTTATTCGCAAGCATGTTGTATGATTAATTCGTAAAAAGTACTTGAATACCCCTAGAAGCTGTTTGAATTACTCATGGAGATTATTTGACTCGCTCGTGAAATTAGTTGATTCGTGTGGTGAGATAGTATTTGATTTGTTCGTGGATATTATCTGATTTATGCATGTGATTATTCGATTTGCTCGCGAGATATGATTGGATTTATTTTTGAAAATTTTTAACTGGCTTGTTGAGATAATGCTTGATATATTCACGAAGATGTTACTCGACCTATTCGAGCAAATATTTGCATATGTTCGTGAAAATATTATCTGGTTTACTTGCGCAAGTATTCGATCTATTCGTGGAGTCAATCGATTTATTCATAGAAGAATTGTTTATTTAAGGATAAATGCGGGTCATAATTTTGAACTAAGAATATTTTGCGATCGTGCTTGACGTGCGGTGGGTATGTTTATCACTATCGCATCGGTGGGCTTGGGGACATGAATTATATAATTGGTTATTTTGATATATAAGGAGTCTCTCATTTGGATTTTCATTAGAACATGTGGAATTTAGTTTGAATTAAATTGCCCATAATTTTTTGAGCGTGTAACTGCTAGAACATGCCTTGAATCGAAAAGATAATGATGTTCGTATTTGATCTCTTATTTTTCTCGCGTTAAAAATGATAAAATGATGACATGAATATAATGTTGGTAACGACATCTCTTTGAATTCTTGTCGAGGAACCCACGGGATGATGCAAGTCTTGACAAACTATTGAGATAAATGTTCGAGTGTCGAGGACAAAATGAGCGAGCACGAATCTATCAATGTGAGATGACAATGGAGGTTAAGTTTTTATAGTGCTGATCACCGGTGGCAATCTCAAAGACAGAGATCAAGTCTCTTTTGGTGAGGTAGAATAGTTTCGAGTAGTATTCTCGACTTTAAGGTACATAATTAATCTCAACTCTCAACATCTATTTCGGTCGACATGATTTATCAACTCATTGAACTTCTTAGCAATCTTTCTTGGAGAAATGTGCATTATTCGAATATATAGTGGAGAAATGTTGTTGGGATCATGGTTTACATGGATATGTTTCGAACTATTGTGGGGGTAATTAACAAAATGCAGAAAGGGAGGCATATGCGGAACCTTAAAAAAAAGCCCACCAAGACTAAGGCCTCCGGGCTCGGTGGTCCACCATGATTAAGGCCTCCGGGTTGGGTGGTTGAAGTAGACAAATCCACCATGACTAAGGCCTCTGGGCTAGGTGGTCCACCACGATTAAGGCCTCCGGGCTAGGTGGTCGAAGACGAAAAACCCACCATGACTAAGGCCTCCGGGCTGGGTGGTCCATCATGATTAAGGCCTCCGGGCTAGGTGGTCCACCACGATTAAGGCCTCTGGGCTGGGTGGTCGAAGATGAAAAACCCACCATGACTAAGACCTCCGAGCTAGGTGGTCCACCATGATTAAGGCCTCCGGGCTAGGTGGTTGAAGTAGACAAATCCACCATGACTAAGGCCTCCGGGCTGGGTGGTCCATCAAGATTAAGGCTTCTAGGCTAGGTGGTCCACCGCGATTAAGGCCTCCGGGCTGGGTGGTCGAAGACGAAAAACCACCATGACTAAAGCCTCCGAGCTGAGTGGTCCACCATCACTAAGGCCTCCGGGCTGAGTGGTCCACCATGATTAAGGCCTTCGGGTTGAGTGGTTGAAATAGACAAAACCCACCATGACTAAGGCCTCCGGGCTGGGTGGTCCACCATGATTAAGGCCTCCGGGCAGGGTGGTTGAAGAAGAAAAATCCACCATGACTAAAGGCCTCCAGGCTGGGTGGTCCACCATGATTAAAACCCATCGAGCGAAGATGGTTGCATGTGTCGACCACCCCTCCGAGGGTGGGCATGCATTCGAGGAAAAACCCATCGAGTGAAGATGGTCGGATGTATCGACCACCCCTCTGAGGGTGGGCATGCGTTCGAGGAAAAACCCATCGAGCGAAGATAGTCGTATGTGTCGACCACCCCTCCGAGAGTGGCATGGTTCGAGGAAAAACCCATCGAGCGAAGATGGTTGGATGTGTTGACCACCCCTCCGAGGGTGGGCATGCGTTCGAGGAAAAACCCATCGAGCAAAGATGGTCGGATGTGTCGACCACCCCTCCGAGGGTGGGCATGCGTTCGAGGAAAAACCCATCGAGTGAAGATGGTCGTATGTGTCGACCACCTCTCCGAGGGTGGACAGGAGTTCTAACCTAGATAATCGATTGTTATCATATTTTGTTGTGCCCGATGTATTTCTATTCAAATCTAGATAATTGATGTTGATTCTTGCTTGATTTTGTTGAAATTTTTCTTTGACCTTGGTGGAAGGTTGAGTATATTCATTATTGCTTGAGCAGGTCGATGATTCGAATTTGATTTTGTCAAAATTGTATTTCGACCTCGGTGGAAGGTCGAGTATATTCATTATTGCTTGAGCAGGTCGATGATTCGAATTTGATTTTTTCGAAATTGTATTTCGACCTCGGTGGAAGGTCGAGTATATTCATTATTGCTTGAGCAGGTCGATGATTCAAATTTGATTTTGTCAAAATTGTATTTCGACCTCGGTTGAAGGTCGAGAATATTCATTATTGCTTGAGCATGTCGATGATTCAAATTTGATTTTATCGAAATTGTATTTCGACCTCGGTGGAAGGTCGAGTATATTCATTATTGCTTGAGCAGGTCGATGATTTGAATTTGATTTTGTCAAAATTGTGTTTCGACCTCGGTGGAAGGTCGAGTACATTCATTATTGCTTGAGCAGGTCGATGATTCGAATTTGATTTTGTCAAAATTGTATTTCGACTCGGTGGAAGGTCGAGTATATTCATTATTGCTTGAGCAGGTCGATGATTCGAATTTGAGTTTGATTTTTGTTGAAATTGTATTTCGACCTCGGTGGAAGGTCGAGTATATTCATTATTGCTTGAGCAGGTCGATGATTCGAATTTGATTTTGTCAAAATTGTATTTCGACCTCGGTGGAAGGTCGAGTATATTCATTATTGCTTGAGCAGGTCAATGGTTCGAATTTGAGTTTAGTTTTTGTCGAAATTGTATTTCGACCTCGGTGGAAGGTCGAGTATATTCATTATTGGTTGAGCAGGTCGATGATTCAAATTTGAGCTTGATTTTGTCGAATTTATTTTTCGACCTCGGTGCCAGGTCGAGTGTATTTATTATTGCTCGAGCAAATTGACGGTTTTATTTGACTTCATTTTGCCAAATGCGATAATCCGACGTGAGAGTGGAGTCAGGTCTTTCAGTCTTCGAGAGAATACACAACAGGCTTGAATTTCGAATTTGGAACTAGGGGGCGATGGGATGAGGTAACCGGAAAGGTTTATTATTAATTGGCAAAGCAGAATGCGTAAGTTCAAATTTTAAAATTCAAGACTTCGAGGATTGATCAAGTGGTATTCAACCTCGATTTCGGTACTCAACCTCAGAGCCAGGTCATTCAATTTTCGACCTCAAAGGTAGGTCTTTCGAATTTCGATCTCAGATTCAGGTATTTCAATTTTCGACCTAAGAGGCAGGTCTTTCGAGTTTCGATCTCAGATTCAGGTATTTCAATTTTCGATCTCGGAGGCAGGTCTTTCGAGTTTCAATTTCAGATTCAGGTATTTCAATTTTTGACCTCAGAGGCAGGTCTTTCGAGTTTCGATCTTAGATGCAGGTTTTTCAATTTTCGACCTCAAAGGCAGGTCTTTCGAGTTTCGATCTCAGATGCAGGTTTTTCGAGTTTCGATCTCAGATGCAAGTTTTTCGATTTTCGACATGAGAGTGTTGGTGTTATAAACTTAAGCTGTGCTTTAGTGGATATTTCACTTGTTATTCCTTGATGAATGAGAATT
>CACSLK010012206.1:15455736-15478194 GCA_902706635.1 Striga hermonthica
TCTCCTCGGAATCATCTCTACATCTCCTCCTGCCTTTTCCTCTCACCCTGTCGTGATAGACAAACTCCTTCAGATATCCTGCCCGAATCAACCTCTCAATCTCATCTTTCGAATGCCTGCAGTTTTCCGTGGTATGGCCGTAATCCTTGTGAAATCGACAATACAAATCCGACCGGGGCCGAAGTGGACCGGTGAACCTTGTCTTTGGCCAAGTTACGTCCTCAGTCGACATCTTCTGTTCCATGGCCTCGAGCACTTCTGTCATATCTTTCCTCAAAGGAGTAAAGTTATGGTACCTCTGCCTCTCGAATACCATCGGCCTCCTCTGCCATTCATTTCTCTTTTCCCCTTTCGCATCCCCACTCCCTCTTCGAGGAGACGCTCTCCTCCGCTCGCTCCTCTTAGGCGAGTTTCTCCTTGGTGATCTTCCCCTCGGGTGGTTCTGCTCCTTTTTTGGTTCTGGTTGGGACACCCCTTCGAGCTTTGCAAACTCCATCTCCATCTCCTCCAGATTGATGTATTACCTGCATCGCTTTAGAACATCCTCGTATGATCGAGCCAGGGTCTTTGCCAAAGAAGTTCGGCAGGGCCCTGCTCAAAGACTCCTAATCAATCCTCCCGCTTTCACCTCATCTGAAGCAGAGTGCATTTCCAAACATGTCTTATTGTATCGAGCAACATACTTCCTCAGCGACTCCTTCTCGCCCTGTTTCATCGCCATAAGGGTCAAGTAAGTCTTCTCTTGCGCCACCGCGCTCGAATATTGGTTGGTGAGTTTGCTGGCGAAATCCTCAAAATCCACAATCGACCCCGAGGGTAACTGATGGAACCAGTCAAGCGCCCCTCCGCGCAGGGTCGATAAGAATGCCCTGCAACAAACAGAATCAGAATATCCATGCAACACAGCCATATTCTCAAAAGTCCTCACATGCCTCGACGGGTCTGATGACCCGTCATACACCAAGTTGGTCTCCTTGAAATTGGCCGGCAAAGGAGCGGCGAGGATCTCCCTAGCAAAAGGATGCCCTCGAGCCCTCCTCTCTGGCCTCCCTTCAACCTTGTCTTGCAACTGGCGCAACTGCTCCGCCATCCTCTCCATCGCACGATCTCTCGCGACTCCTCCTTCTCCATAGCTGGACACATCCTCATCTTGGTTTCCCGTTGCCGTTGCCGGCGCAGTGGTGGCGTGCGATGTGTGGCTTGCGACCTGCTGCACCGCCTGCGCCGCCGCCGCCGCTGCTATCCTTTGCATCTCCTCCCGGGTCATCGTAACCACTTGTTGACCGGGGGCCTGTCCAGCTACTGGAGGTGGAGCTCCACCTTGTATCGCCACATCTCCAGGTTGGACCACCACCGGGTTGTGAGGTGGTGGGGGCAGCATCGCCATCGTCGCTGCTGCTCGTGCCTCCTGGGCGCGACTGGAACCAGCGTCTCCTCCGAGGTTTGTCGCAGTCGCTCCCACACCGTGCGGGATCGGAGTAGGAGTGAACGGAGTCTGCGATGGGCCAGAGAAACCCGGAGGAGGGCCGTGACCCAATGGCCTGGTCGTCGTCCAAGCTTCGTCGAACGTCGACTGCAAGTTTTTAGGAATTCCGTCCGCCATAGCTGAGCTTCAAACACAACCTTTTGAACAAAGAATCCCCACAGACGGTGCCAATAATGCAAGTGTAAGCGTCCGGGTCCGGTTTGGAGTAGATCGGTTCTTGTCCTTGCCGGTAGAACGCCGGAAACCTGCAAATAACTCTCACACCGGGGTTGGATCTGGTGAAGAGCCTCCGATGCTTAAGTCAGTATGTGTATGAGTATATTAGAATTTAGAGAATGAATAGAATGTGTTAAGGAAGAAAGGCTCATCCCCTTTTTATAGGGGTGAGATACCTGCCCTAATAACTGCCTGGATAAGGATGAGCTGGCTGCCCAAGCTGCCCGTCCGTACTTCTGACACGCCGCGCACATGTCAGAGGTGGCGCAGGGCGTTGGGGGCTGTCAGAGGTGGTTATCGCTATCACCCAATATATTGTCGACACGTGTCCTTCCTGCACATGGGATAAATATTCTCCTGAGTTTCAGTTAGGGGCCTTTACGCGCATCTGCAACCCACGCGCCTGTGACTAGGTCGATCACGGGCTCCTCGATCGTGGGCTCCTCGAATAGATTGCTCGATCCCGCGTCTGGTCGAACAAGGGGTTGCTCGATCATATGTCTGGTCGAGCAATGGGTTATTCGATTATGGGATTAGTCATGCAATGGATTGGTCGATCGACTGCCTAGTCGACTGGTTAAATGATCGATCATCTTGTCTCTCGTTCTGGCTTCCTCCTAACTTGGTCTTCTCGGCCGGCTGAGTTGACCGGTTTAGCCTTGTGTATATAATATCCCATATCACCCGTATAGTGTTAGGTAGTTTTGTACCCAAATTTTTTCTTTACTGTTACGGCTATAGATTTAGCAAAGATGCCCACTGTTTGGGTCGTCGCGTGGGCGTCACCTTTCTCGACGACCTCTCTTCTAACATTACCGAATGGAAAAAGAAGTATTTCTTCATTCGTCCCGCTTCTGGCCAATATCCATTTTCAAATGAGTGGATTACCAGCAAGACAAAGCAGCGTAAGCGTCCCGACTCTTCACAGTTTGCAAGCATGCTGGAGGAGTTAAATAAACACATATGGAGTGCCCGTCGATTGACCAAGGATATTTCCATTCTCAATCATGTTGGCATTTGTGTCGACAAGAGTATCCCTCGGCTTAGTGATCCCCGTAAGCTCTTCATTATGTTAATGTCTCAGCTTGTCGCCCATCAGCTGGCCCCACTTGTGTTCTTATTCTTTGTTCAATGTATTCATATGGTTATGCTCTATTCTGATTATCTTTTTCTGTGTCAATAGTTAAAGCTTTGGCTCGTTTCGAGAAGAAAAAAGCCTAGGAGGCCGAGAAGTCAGCCGCCCCCATCCCTCTGAAGGGACCCGAGGGAGGCTCGAGTTCGACAGCTGTCTCAGTCGAGACGACTGCCGCCAGGAAGTCCAGAGTTGTGCTTCCTTCGGCTTCTAAGCCGAGTCGACAGACGGGATCTCATTTTCGCAAGAGGTCCATGCATCAGAGGGACGCGACTTCGGTGCCCGACTCCCAGAAGCGTCAAAAGGGGAAGGAACCAGTAATCAAGAAGGATGCGGGACAGTCGTCCCCTGTAGAAGTGCATCCCATAACCCTGCAACAGCCTTCTCGGCTCTACGACAACCCCGATCCCCTTCAAATTCTCAACTACATCCAATCGGTTCTCCCCGAAGACGACCGAGTCCGGACCGATGGCAACCCCTACCATCGGGCTCATTACGCGGCTCGGCTCATCCCTCGGGTAGGTTTATATGTTTTCGCATTTTTTTTTCAGTCTGAATTCTTTTTCCTTATTTCATCGTCTCATTTTCTTTTTCTTTTCTTTCCTTTTTTTTTATGTTTAGCTTCTCGCCTGCATTCTCCTGACTATGCTCGAGGAGGCGACTTCCCCCGAAACCAACGTCAAGGTTCTGGGGGAAAAATACGCGGCCAAGTGTGAGGAGCTCGCGGCCAAGGAAGAGGAGCTCGAAGCTGCCAATGCTGTCATCGCCAAGCTCCGCTCTGATAAGGAGACAGCCGTTCGAAAGGCTGAGCGGCTGAGAGTCGATCTGACTAAGGCCAATGACGAGGTCTTGGTTGAGAGGGAGAATAGAGTTCAGGAAGGTCGACGGACCTTTTTGAAGTCCACAGCAGGTGCAGTTTTTCTCGACCACTACCGCAAGGTTGTGGTCGAGGCATTCTCTGCTTCTCCTGAGTTTCTCGACGAGCTTGTTCCCGCGGCGGTCCAATACTTTGATTATGCTTGCGATATGTGGGAGCAATCCGTGACTAAGCCCGACTTCTCGGGGAAAATCGACCGGAAGGCCGTGAAGCTAACTCTCCCTGACCCTGTCGGTTACCAGGAGGCAGTTCTTCCCCCGGACATGCGTGGTGGAGTGGCCTTGCGGCCAAGGCCATTCATTCAACTGAGCTATCTTCTCAGCTTGAGGTCCCCCCACTTCCCTTGGTCGGCCTAGTTGAGTTGGTCGAGCCGAGTGGTGCGGACTACGAAGAAGAGCCGGTCGACGAGGAGATTGAAGTAGAGCAGCCTGATACGGAGCCAGTTGGGGAAGGGGAAGGCGCTCGGACCGAGCCGATTGGCGATGAAGGCGGGGAGGCCGCTGAGAAGTCGATAACCGACTTCCAGAAGGCTTAGATTTTTTTTTCTGTTTTAGTTTTAGTATTTATGTTTCTGTTTGTACTTTCTTTTTTTTCTTTTTTTTTTTTACCATCTCATCCTATTTTCATAATGTAAAGGTTGAGATGGTTTCGGATGTAATGAATTTCCTTCTAATATAATGCTTATTGCGCTGCTTTTATATTTTGTCGTCTTCTTGTGGTTGTAGCTTTTTATTTAATTGTTTGGTTCTCTTATTTCGTCTTACTGTCTTCTCCCAACCCATCTTGCGAGCTGGTCGAAATTGAGCAACAGTTTCGATAGCTTCATAGCTGTTGAACTAAGTTTTTCGAGTCATCTTCTTCCAACCCATCGTGCGAGCTGGTCGAAGTCGAGCAACAGTTTCGACAGTTTCATAGCTGTTGAACCAATTTTTTCGAGTCGTCTTCTCCCAACCCATCTTGCGAGCTGGTCGACGTCGAGCAGCAATTTTGACAGCTTCAGACTGTTGAACTAAAAGAAATTTTTTAGTCGTCTTCTCCCAACCCTTCTTGCGAGCTGGACGAAGTCGAGCAATGATTTCGACAGCTTTGTAGTTGTTGAACCAATTTTTTCGAATCATCTTCTCCCAACCTATCTTGCGAGCTGGTCGAAGTCGAGCAACAGTTTTGACAGCTTCATAGCTGTTGAACTAGAAAAAATTTTTTAGTCGTCTTCTCCCAACCCTTCTTGCGAGCTGGAGGAAGTCGAGCAATGATTTCGACAGCGTCGTAGCTGTTGAACCAATTTTTTCGAGTCGTCTTCTCCCAACCCATCTTGCGAGCTGGTCGAAGTCGAGCAACAGTTTTGACAGCTTCAAAGCTGTTGAACTAAAAGAAAATTTTTTAGTCGTCTTCTCCCAACCCCTCTTGCGAGCTGATCGAAGTCGAGCAATGATTTCGACAGCTTCGTAGCTGTTGAACTAATTTTTCTGAGTCATCTTCTCCCAACCCTTCTTGCGAGCTGGTCGAAGTCGAGCAATGATTTCGATAGCTTCCTAGCTGTTGACCAATTTTTTGCTGATGGATTGAGTCGGCTATATAGCTATTTCGAAAAATTCGATATACCCCGTTAGTCGTGTTGAAATCGATGCGAAAAGGGGACGATTGTTACTTCTTCTCGACTTTGGGATGTCCAATTTTTCCTTGGTTACACATCATGCCTTGCTTATTTGGGCCGAACATTCTTCATTAATGAAAATTTTTTAAGATAGGTCTGACACTGACGCTTCTTCTCTCTCTTTTTTTTTTTGAATTTCGAATTTCAACAACTCCTATGATTGACGCGCGTCCTGTTTATCGCTGAATCCTCGTATTTTGTGTCTCATCCGGATCGTTGGTTTCTTTGTCAATCTAACGGCTAACATCTATCCTCATCTTTTATAAATATGGTTAAACTTTTCCTCTTAACACTTTTCCCCTCTTCTAAATTTTTTCTGCAACTCCAGCGGCCTAGCAATCCGAGCTTTTCGGCGACTTTGTCTGCAGCACCAGCGCCTCAATCAGTTTTCAAGTCATCATGAGTAACATGGGTAAGTACTTACTCTTTCTACCACTCCATTCCTTCTTCTTTTCTTATTTTTCTGGTTTCTGGGTTTTTCTGCATCCTTGTGTGTTCTTCGTGTTCTTCGTGTTCTCCAAATAGAGTTGACGATTTTTTATGTTGAATCTTGTTATGCGCATTCTCTGTTCTGATTAACTGTTAGCATGTAGCTGAGTTATAGCGTGTGACCGCTTGTCGGCTTTATCGTGTCGATTTTTATCGACATTCTCTTTCTTTCTTCTTGTACCTTCCTCGGGTTGGCCTCATGTCGGCTTGTTGTCATGTTTTCAACGAATCATATCATATCATTTTCTCATTCTTTCGTGTTTTTGTCGACTTAGATGAGTCGATTATGCTTTGCTTGATTTCGTTTCGTGGTAACTGATCCTTGCTTTCGATTATTTTTCTTCTAGCTTCCAATTCTGGCTCTTCGCCTGACACACTTGACAAATTGATCGATAGGGGCCTCGACCAATCTGACTCAGGCTCAGTCGAGATAGTCGGTTATAGGATGGTTAACGCTTCTCCTTCTTCCTCGCGCGCTTCTAGCCCAAAGGTCGACTGGGCTGAATATGACCAGGCACTATTAGATGGTGGCATAGTAGAGGTTTCAAGAAGTCCCCGGGGAGATTCTCCTTGTCTCGACTTGATTCCTCGAGGTATTCCCCTTAGGTTATTAGATATTCCTGTATATAGCACCAGTCCTGTACCCATATCAATAACTACTCCTCTCGTCAACCCTCGAGAGGTTGTATCCATAGCCTTCCCTCTGGCCAAATTGGCTACTTTAAATCCTTTTTCTTACGCCTCTATGGCTCAAGTCGAGAGCTTTAGGCAATTTAATTAGCGGGCTTCCCTCCGATTGGGAGTTAGTTGCTCCAGGCCCTGACAGCGATTTCACCTGTCCTCCGCAGGGCTGTCATCCTTTTTTTGTCGACCAAGTCATTTTTGGTCTCCGCTTTCCTATTCAAGTCGAGCTTTTAGAGATAAGCGATCTGTATAGTATCCCAATAAATCAATTCTCCCCAAACGCTCTGTGTATTATGATAGCTTTTATCGTTGTTTCTCGCATAGTTCTTCGTTTTTTCTCAACCGAATTTTTCCATTATTGTTATAGCTACCGACTCCAAAAGGGGGCCCACTGCTTAATTCGCCTCTCCGGTGTCACTTTCCTCGACGACCTTTCCTCGAATATCACGGAATGGAACTCAAAATTTGTATTTATCCGTCCCCCCGTCGGTGCTTATCCTTATGTAAATAATTGGATAAGCACGAAGGTTAAACAGATGAAACTGTCTCGTTCCGAGAATTTCGAAAAGCTCTTGGAAGAACTGAATAAACATACTTATAGTGTCCTTCGTATAATAAGAGATCATGAATTAGTCAATCACGCTCGAATCATTCTGTATGATGATCTTTCCCGGCTTGATGATCTTTGTAAGCTTTTTAACATTTGTCATAATGTCGAGTTTGATTTCTATTTTTCTTTCCAGCTTTGTTTGATTATTTGTTTTCATTTCAATCAAAGCACTCAAGCGCTTCTAAGTGAAAAAGAAACAACAGACTAGGTAGTTGGCAGGCGGGTCTGCTCCTCCTCCACCCAGTGGATCTGGATTGAAGTCGACCGCAACCACCAAACGACCTAAGCCCTCAGGATCTGGTATCCGTAAGAGGCCACAAGACGACCGGGTCCCTTCTCTGCTTCCCGACAACCTTAAGCGTCGTAAGGTAGACAAGGGCAAGGAGAAAGTCGTTGAAAGGAATGCTGCCTCTGCCGTCACTTATAAGGACGTGCTGGTTAAGATGCCGTCTCGGCTCTGGAATCATCCAGAGCCACATAAGGTGGCCAGATATCTAAATTCCTTGCTTCTCGAGGCCGACAAGGCCCACATCGAGGGGAACGATTACGAGCGTTCCTGCTACGCTACCCAGTGCCTTACTCGGGTACGTGCCTCTTACTCGAGTTTGGGGCTTATGCTCGTATATTCTTGCATTATTTTCTGCATTATTTTCTTATTCTTTTCTTTGTGTAGTTCTTAGTGGCCGTCCTTCCCGGCCTCGAGGCGGGTACCAAGGCCCCTACCTCTTCTTCCAAGGCCCTCGAGGACAAATGCGAAGCGCAACTTAGAGAGATTGCCCAGCTGAAGAAGGAGTTGGAGGGGTCTAAAGCTTTAGTCGACAAGTTGAAAGCCGACAAAGCCGTGGCCCAGCACGACAACGAGAAGCTCCGGGCCGATCTCGAAAAGGCCTGAGACGAGGTGGTGTTCGAGAGGGATATCGGCATCGTGCAGGGCCGAAAGTCATTTCTAAGGACCGCCATGGGCTCCGCCTTTGTCGAGGCCTACCGTAAAGAAGTCGTTAAGGCTTTTTGCAACTCACCTGAGTTTCTCGACAGGCTTTGCCCTGCCGCCGTCTAATATTTTGACCACACTTTCAATGAATGGGAGGCGGTGTTGCGGGGTCTGAGTTTGCTGGGAAACTCGACCGCGAGGCGATGAGGATGAAGCTCCCCGACCCTGATGGTTATGAGGGTGATCCATCCCTCCCTAGTGACTACCCCTGGTGGTCAGGTCTTGAGGCTAAGGCTATTCAAGTTGCCCGTCTCTCCTCTCGGCTCGAGGCTCCTTCCGCTTCACCGGCTCAGCCGAGCGGGGCTGATTGCGAGGGTCAAATAGTGAGCACCATCGAGGGGAGCGACGAGGACGTCGAGGGGGCCGATGATTCTTGGAATTGTATTTTTGGGCTGTCACCTTTTATTTTTAGAAATTTGCTTTTCTATTTCTTCTTCTTATCGTTCTTCGACCTAGTTTTCAAATTGTAAAGGTCGAGGCGATTCTCTTGTAATGATTTCATTATGGATAATATCATTTTCCTTATATCTCGTCTTTTGTCTTTTGTTCCGTAAATGCTTGGTAGTTAGGGTGGGATTTCTTCGTTTCGATATCTTGAGTGTATTTTTTGTTGTCTAAATCAACTTTGTAGTTGTCAAAATTGACGTCGTATCCGTAGGCTTTGCAGTCGTAGGCTTTATAGCCTCATCGAGATTTCTACTTCAAGTTACAATTTTCTAGTTGTTTAAATCGATCTCATAGTCGTGGGCTTCATAGACTCGTCGAGATTCTACTCGAGCTTCAACTTCGTAGTTGCTTAGAATCGACTTCGTAGTCGTAGGCTTCATAGCCTCGTCAAGATTCTACTCGAGCTTCAACTTCGTAGTTGTTCGAAAATGACTTCGTAGTCGTAGGCTTCATAGCCTTGTCAAGATTCTACTCGAGTTACAACTTCTTAGTTGTTCAAAATCGACTTCGTAGTCGTAGGCTTCATAGCCTTGTCGAGATTCTACTCGAGTTACAACTTCTTAGTTGTTCAAAATCGACTTCGTAGTCGTAGGCTTCATAGCCTTGTCGAGATTCTACTCGAGTTACAACTTCGTAGTTGTTTAACAATAGACTTCGCAGTCGTAGGCTTCATAACCTCGTCGAGATTCTACTCGAGTTATCACTTCGTAGTTTATTTAAGTTCACTACTGTAATATGTAAAACTTATTTTGCAGTTCTTAACAACATTCGATTCTTCGGGTAAGCATGATAGGGTCGACATAACGAAATGTAAAAGACGCAATTGAAACGTAACTTTGAAGTTTATTTCATAACTGAATTTGATTTGAGCGTTGTTCAGTACAAAAGAGTGCAAAGCATAAATTCGAAACGTAAATTCACCCATTAAGCTTAAAAGCGCTTGAGATTGATCACATGCCAAGATTGAGGCAGATGTCGACCTTCTCCATCTTCGAGTTCGTATGCTCCTCTCCCGAGAACCTTCGTGACCGTGAAAGGTCCCTCCCAATTAGCTTTGAGCTTTCCGACGTGTTTTAGGGCGTCAGCTCGCTTGAGGACGAGGTACCCGACTTCGAAACATCGGGTTCGAACTTTTTTGTCAAAGGCCGCGCGCATCTTTTGCTTATACTCAACGGATCGCACCCATGCTTCTTCTCGCCCTTCTTCGATTAAGTCAAGAGGTTCTTTGGCCATTTCCTCGTTCTTTTCTTGCTCAAAATATGTCGATCTGTGTGAACTTAGTGCGATTTCTACTGGCAAGAGGGAATCCATCCCATATACCATACTGAATGGTGATTGCCCTGTCGAACTCCTCGGTGTAGTCCGGTATGCCCATAGAACGGTGGTTAGCTCGTCGACCCAGGCTCCCGACGCTTTCACCAATCGCTTCTTCAGCCCCTGCAAGATGGTTGTATTCGTAACCTCGACTTGCCCGTTGGCTTGGGGGTGAGCGACCGAGGCGAACCTCTGTTTGATTCCCATATCAAGGCACCATGCCTGGATTCGCTTGCTCTGAAACTGAGTTCCATTATCTGAAATTATTATCTTCGGGATTCTGAATCGACAGCAGATGTTGTTAAATAGGAACTGGATCATTTTTTCCTCGGTAATTGTCGCCAGTAGTTCTGCTTCGACCCATTTGCTAAAGTAGTCGACAGCGACTACCAGGAATTTTCTTTGTCCGGTCCCCATTGGCAAAGGTCCCACCAAGTCGATTCCCCAAAGAGAAAAGGGGATCGAGCAGTTGATTGTGGTCATGGTCTCAGCGGGGATATGAGGAATCGGACCATGACGCTGGCATCTCTCACATCCTTGTACTAACTGCTCGGCCATTCTCCTGACTTTCGGCCAATAATAGCCAGCCCACAGAACTTTTCCAGCTAAGGCCCGAGATCCGACGTGAGCCCCACAACATCCTTCGTGAACTTCCCGCAAGACATAATTTCCCTCGTCTTCAGAAATGCATCTCAGATGGGGCCCGACATACGACCTCTTGTATAGCACCCCTTCAATTTCAAAATATTTGCTTAAGTATCGAGCTGCTTTTTCGGCTTCCTGCTTATCTCCGGTAGGCACTTTCCGTTGTAAAAGCTCGCGAATCGACATCCTCCAATCACTCTTTTCTTTGACCTCCATTGTTTCTCCCAGGACACTTCTTTCCAGATTCATGGTGGTAATGTGGGCTCTCATCTTCCCCTCATTTGAACTGGCCATCTTGGCGAGCCAGTCGGCTCGTTTGTTCTCCTATCGGGGGACTTGGGTTAGCTCAAATTTGTGTACGCCTCGCACCAGGCTTTGAACTTTCTCAACATACTTCTGCATTCTGCTTTCTTTTATTTCACAGTTCCCCATTGTAACGCCCCGTTCGATTTATAGAATTTCTCGGATTATTCTATTTATCGAATCTTAATTTTTAGATTATATTTTATAATATTATATGGATACTATGATTATATAGCTCGTTTCGGTTTTATTTTATCAGTCATAGTTTGAATTTTTCGATGTAATCGCGTAAGCCGAATTTTTGTTCGTTTGAATCGTTTTAGAACCGTTGCAACCCGAACATCAAAACGAATCAACAAGACCTTAAGACTATAACATTGCCATCTCTTTAATAGTATTTTTTTATCTATAAAAACCGAATTAGAAGAGGAAAAATTGCTTGTAGTCAAATTCTTCGGTTTTCAATTATTGTCAGATTTTAAGTCCGATTTCGGTTCCGTAAAATTTATTTTCTTCTCAATCCTTTTAGTAGGCATCAAAACCAAAGTTGATAAATTTTGTTCAGCTATTTTAAGTGCCAAAACCGAATCCATACTCATGCATGAGTTAGAGAACCATGTTACTCTCTTTTGGCATCATATGTTGGTAAAATATTAGTTTTTGGTTTAGATGGGATCTAGATCTTATGTCCCCTCTTATCATGTTGTTGTGTTTCATTCTTTAGTTGTATTAGACCATTAAAAACCTGAATAACTTGAGCAAATAGAGAGAAAATCGGATTTCAAGCAAGATAGGAAGAGAAGTAGAAGAACCGAGCAACACCTCTTTCATTTCTCCACATTTTTGTCTTCTTGAAGGAGGTAAGGTTCCTCGGTTATGACTTCAAGCATTTGTTTTCTGAATATGTATTCTTCATATGAAATGTATTTCGTTTCATTAGCTTTCACTAGCCTTTGGAATTTTATGAATCCGATTTATATCGATTAAGTTATGATTTTCCAAACATCGTCGCGCAATCAGTTTTTATAAAATCCCGGCAGCTTGTGTTCACTTAATGTTTGATCTGTTTATCATATCTTAAAATGCTCAACTGAAAAAGTGACCATCATGAAAGTTGTAGATATCTTTCATATCGTTCTATTGAGGTAAAGTACATATTGATATAAGATCGGTAGCATGAGTTGTAGTTAATATATTGAGGTGTTATTTGTAGCATGAAATTATTCCTACCAGATTTCATAAACCATATGTTTTGTGTTTAAACTCATCGATGATATTGTTATCTGTCAATATTGTCTTCTGAAAGATTGTAGCTAATCAAGTTAAAGATCTGTTAGTTTTTAAATCAAGTCATTTAGAATTGATTTGAATTTCTTATGAATTTTTGAAGTTGTACATGCATGCTGTTTTTATATATCCGGGCAGGTTTGGTGATTAAGATGTTAGGCTGTTTTTTATGATCCTAATATGGCTATATGAAAATGTAATCATCATAAAACTTGTAGTACATGTTATAAGCTTTTAAAAGAAGTTTAAATCATGCAATTTAGAGTTTTAGTTGATTTTATATAATTTTTCTAAGTTTGGTTTATGTCCAGAATTTTGATGCAGTGGCTGTGTATATACTCAAAATGTATGTTCTGAAATGAGGGCTATGACATGATTATTTGCAAATATAGTCTTCAGCAAAGTTGTAGACATTTGAGTTAGCTATCACGTGGTTTTTGAATCTCATTAAAATCATATCTGTAGCTCCAGTTATCTAGCAATTACTGAAATCTGGTCGGTTACAAGTTCTCAATTTTTGACTGCTACTCAGTTTTGAATGTTTGATGATTTAATTCCTAGTAAAAGACCTTATTTGCTTTTTGTGTCTTCATAAGAATTGTAGATGCATACCTTAGGATTACAGTGCGACTTAAATCATATTCATCCGAATTATGTACTGAAAGTTATGTTGATTTTAAAAACGCTGCCCGGGTTAAATTTTGAAAAACGTATGTAGTACTATCGAAAATGATATTTCCTTGAATGAGCATAATTGGACTAAGTGATTATTATGATTAGTTAGTCATGTGTTGAATAGTCATTTATAGGACTATTTTAATAAATGTAGGTGCTTGACGAGCCGAGCTCACCGCTTACCCATTATTGTTGTGCTTTGGCTTGTTATCATCCAGGTGGGTTTTACTTATAAAATTGTATATGCCATACGTGTTGTTTAATGTATTAATTGGTATGATCAATGTATGCATTTGAACCATGTAGCCTACTGATGTGAGCTGTTACGGCCGTCGGTACGGTTGTCCCCGTCGAGTTACGGTACGGTTGCCCTTGCGAGGCAAGTCTCCTTAAGACCTAATGAAAGGCCGTGTCCGTTACAGTGGCATGCACTCCCGTCGTTAGGGTTTATGCATCCCCTTTCCGCGGCTAATGATAGATGTGCACATGAGTGAGTTATTGTTGTGATTGTTAGGAGATGAGACAAGATGATGATTGATTTATATTCATACTGCGACCATACCATCTTAACATGTATTATTTATGTGCATAGTGGTGAGCACGCTTTTCATCTAGTGCTCATCCCCACCTGCTCTTTACCGATGCAGGTTAAGCAGGAGCTGGGTGACGAGAAGAGGCGAGTGGGTCGGTTGTTTTTATTTGTTCATCGCTTCCGTATGAATAAGGTTTTATGAACGATTATGTTGGGACTTGATTATGATATTTTCCAAAAACCTATGATTTGTTGTTTTGGAAAATTTGTGGAACCCGGATTGGTGGGTATTGTGGTTGATGATATATGCATGTTGAGTATTATGTCTCGTGATGTGTTTCGGTTAATGAAAACCGTTTGTGAAAATCGGGTAATGAATCCCCGTGAGCCAAGATAAGACTTGGGTTATGAAAAATGTTGTTTAACACCCATTGAATTTTCGAAAATGATTTTGAAAATTTTACACTGATATTTAAAAAGTCCGGAATTTCTTTAAAATCAAAGTGGGGTGTTACACCCATGACTTGATTCATGACAAGTTGTGAATCAGAGTGAGCGACGATTTCTGTTGCTCCGCCACCGATTGCGAGCTGAATTCCTTTAATCAATGCCTCGCACTCTGCTTCGTTGTTTGAGGCTTTGAAACCCATTCTAATGGCGAAATCGAGTTGCTCGCCGTCGGGAGAGACGAGAAAAACTCCTAAACCAGATCCCTTGGCCGACGAAGATCCATCAACATGCATTACCCATTTCTTCTCTTCTACCTTAGTTCCTTCTTGGATAAAATCGGCTAAGGCGTGGGCTTTTATGGCTCGTCTTGGTTCATACTTGATGGAGTACTCGCTTAGTTCAACCGCCCATCTTACGAGTCGACCTGAAATAGTAGGTCGCCCCAGGGTCTCTCCGAGCTGGAAATTCGTTCTTAATATTATTACATGGTTCAAGAAATATGGCCTTAGCTTCCTAGTTGTTATGACTAATGTCAGGGCAGCTTTTTTGACTTCAGAATACCTCGTTTCTGCACCCTGAAGTACTCGACTCGTGTAATAGATCGGCTGTTGGGCTCCTGCTGCTTCTCGCAACAAAACTGAGCTTAAGGAGAATACTCCCACTGAGATGTAAAACACCAGCTCATCACCTGGTTCTGGTTTTGTTAATAGTGGCAATTCACTCAGAAATTCTTTCAATTTTTCGAATGCTACTTGCGCCTCGTCACTCCATTGGAAAGCTTTCTTTTTAAGCAATTTGAAAAATGCGAAACTTTTCTTTGCTGCGCGAGCAATGAATCTGCTCAGGCCAGCAATTCGTCCTGCCAAGACTTGTATATCTCTGATGCTTCTGGGTGCGGCCATATCGAGTATAGCCTTTACTTTATCCTTGTTTACTTCGATGCCCCTTTCAGTCACTACATATCCCAAGAATCGTCCCGCCTTCACTCTGAAAGCGCACTTACTCGTGTTTAGCTTCATCCCAAATGTTCTCAATGTCTTGAATGTCTCCCTTAAATCTTCTACATGCGAGATCGAGGACTTGCTTTTCACCAGGATATCGTCCACGTACACCTCTACATTTTGCCCGATTTGGGGTTCAAACATTCGATCCATTAACCTTTGATACGTTGCCCCCTCATTTTTTAGCCCAAAGGGCATGACGACATAACAATACGTCCCCTTGCTCGTCACGAAACTAACTTTGCTTTGATCCTCGGGGGCCAGCGGAATTTGATGATACCCTTGGGATGAGTCCATCATACTTAACAGTTGACAGTCGGCCGTGGAGTCGACCAGCTGGTCGATTCTTGGCAAAGGGTAGTGATCTTTCGGGCATACTAAATTCAAATCGCGAAAATCAATGCATATACGCCATTTATTCAATGCTTTTCTCACCATCACAGTGTTCGATATCCATTCAGGGAACTGAATTTCTTTGATATGTTTAGCTTTCAGTAATTTGTCCACCTCGACCTCGATTGCCTTATCGATTTTCGCTCCATGATGCCGGAGTCGTTGTTTCACTGGCTTTCTGAAGGGATCGACATTAAGTTTGTGTTCCATGACATCGGGGTCGATTCCCGTTAATTCTTCAGGGGAAAAGGCAAATATGTCCTTGAATTCTTTCAACAACCCCACCAACTGTCTACGCAATTCATCCTCTAACTCTCTCCCGACTTTAGTGGTCTGCTCCTCTCTTTCCCCGATTTGAATTTCCATCAATTCTCCATGCGGCTCAAGATCGCTTTCCCTTGGTCTTTTTTCGCTCGACATTGGCTTTTTTCCTTCCTTTGCTTCCGCTCGCTGGTTTGTTTTCACTGCTATCTGGTAACAGGTTCTTGATAACTTTTGGTCTCCTTGGGCCTTCCCTACTCTATCTCCAACGAGGAACTTTAGCTTCATGTGGTAGGTCGACACCACTGCTTGGAATGCGTTGAGCGCCGGTCTTCCCAGAATCACATTATAAGCCGACTCGACGTCGACTACAACGAATCGCACCATCCTTACTTTCTTCAAGTTACCTTCCCCCAGGACAACGACAAGCGTGGTTTCTCCTAGGGGTGTGACTTCCGACCCATTAAACCTAAAAAGCGAGGTGTGTAGGGGTGTAAGCTCGATGTCGACTTCTATTCGCTTGAGACAGTCATAAAAGATCACATTCACTGAACTTCTTGTGTCGACAAAGATCCTTTGTACTTCATAGCCTGATATTTGAGCAGTGATCATCAGAGCATCATTGTGAGGTCTCTCGACCTCTCCCACGTCTGCTGGCCTGAAATTCACTACTGGTCCGTTCTTCTCGACCTGCTGCACTTCAGCTTTCCCGTGGCGGCCTCGAGCATACGCCTTTCTGGCTCGATTTGAATCTCCATCAGTCGGCCCTCCGAATATCATATAAATTATTCCTCTTTTTGGAGGAAGGTCCTCTTTGTCGGGTGTTCTCGCCCTCTTGCGGGGGCTCTTACTTCTCTCCCTTCGTCGACTAGTTTTTTCTCGATCCTTATAAACGAATTCCTTCAGATGGCCGACCTTGATTAATCTTTCAATCTCATCCTTGAGGTGTCTACATTCATCAGTGTTGTGCCCATAATCCTTGTGGAATCGGCAATACATAATGCTTTTAGGTTGTGTCGGTCCATCCTTTCTCGTTCGAGGCCACCTGACGACATTTTCACGAATCTCTTTCTCCATCACCTCCAATATACTTGCATTCGAGGCCAACAGGGGGTATATTGAGTTAGTCTCCATCCCCTCGAACGTCCTTCTTTCTCTGCTCTCGGGGATCCTTTCCTTTCTATCGTCGAACTCGGTTTTTTATCTTTCTTCTCTTCCCGGGGATCGGGGAGGGTTTTTGCCTTTGCCGTCTGCAAAAAATCGGCTTCTGCTTCCTCCACATTCATATATTTGGCGCACCTCCCCAGGACTTCGTCAAAGGTCCTCCCAGGTAGCTTCGCCAAAGAGTTTCTGCACAGTCCTGAGAGCAATCCCCGGGTGAGTCCACCCGACTTAATTTCCTCTGTGGCCGAAGGCACATCGACACATGCTCGCGTGTATCTCGCCACATAGTCTCGCAACAACTCTCCCTCCTTTTGTTGCATACCTATCAGAGTAAGATAAGATTTTTCCTGGGCTTTCACGCTTGCAAATTGATTAAAAAAACTCGAGCTGAATCCGTCAAAGTCCCTGACGGCTCCTAGAGGCAACTGATGGAACCAATCTTGTGCAGGTCCTCGCAGAGTCATCAAGAACACTCGACATTGAACGCGATCATTGTAGCGATGTAGCACTGCCATGTTTTCAAAACTTCTTAGATGCCGAGAGGGATCAGTCGACCCATCGTACCAAATGTTAAGCTCTCTGAACCCCTGAGGCAAGTCAGCGTCTAGAATGTGTTGCGAAAAGGGGTGTCCTCTCGAGCTCCCCGTTTTTCACCCTTCGACTCGAGCCTGCAGATCTCACACCTGAGCTAGCAACTGCTCGAGAGTGTCGTTCCTTGCTTGTGGGTTGACAGTTCTGACAGAAGATTTCTCCTCGTCCGCCCTCCTACTCTGTCTTTCATGGGATTGGGCTTGCTGTTCACGCTCCGGGGGATGCTGTTCGATTCGAGGCTGTTCGACCTTTGGCTGCTCGATCCTGGGTTGGTCGACTTGCGCCTGTTTGAGTTGGGCCGCTACTGCCTCTGCAATCATCCTCTGCATCTCGCTTCTCTTTATGATCAGTGTTTGCTCCTCGACTTGGGGTGGTGGCCTTGTTTCCTGCTCAAGTCGCCCTGGCTGCCTCCCCAATCTCAAAGATGTTTCGGTTGCATGACCATCCATTTCTCCGCTCGTGTCTTTCACGTGACTGGCCTCCCCTTGCGTGAGCACTGGGATCTTGACTCCAGGTAGGGTGATGGGTGTCTCCTCCCCCATACGCGCCTCTGACGGCGCGTGTGCTCCGAACGGTGGAAAGCCAAACACTTGGAGCGGTGGCCTGGGGTTGGGAATCGGCGGAGGCCGCTTGTCAGTCCATGTTGCCCTGAAATTCTCATTCAAATTATTCTGTAATCCCTCCTTCTCGGCCATCAAAGATAGATTAAAGCTAGGTGTAAAAGCTCTTAATTCCTTCAAGAACTCCCCACAGACGGCGTCACAATGATGGGTCTCCTCTTAGATCTGGAGTGAACCGATGGAAAACCGCCCAGATCTGGAATGAACCGATGGGAATGAGCTCAGATCTGACTCGATAGCCTTCGAACCGTTGTTGAACCACAAGAAAACCTGCAAGAACTCAACGCCGGAGGGGTTTCCGGCGTAAAGCCTCCGACGCTCAAGTCAGTATGTGAGAGAGAGGAAGAGAGCTGCTCTGAGAGAGCAGCAGCAGTAATGGGGGAGAGTATGGAATGAATGGAAGTTAGGGTTTTGGGGTTACCTCAGCTCCTTTATATAGAAGCGAGACATTTACCTGAAGTTCCCAAAATGCCCTGGCCGACTTACTGGAAATGCCCAAAATACCCTGGTCGGTTCACATTCCATTATTCTCCTAGTCAGCATTTAGATTTTTCTTATCCTTAGTAGTTTTTCTATGATATATCGAAGTATATCGGATCGTCGGGGATCTATGAACCTCGGGACTTCCCCAGCCGACTAAGGATACCTACTCGAGTCGACGGGGTCATCTTCAGTCATTGGTAGACCCTGATGCGCTTATTCGTCCTTCCGGAGAAATCGAATTATTCTAGTCGACACGTGGAAGTCGACCGAGAGACGCCTGGATTCCTGACCAAGGATATCATAGGGAATCTGCAGAGAGGGTCGACTTTGGCTAAGTCGACTCAGTAATCTCTGAACCGTAGATAGCATAAACCGATGCACGATAATATGGCTATATCATCTAGTCACTCCCAAAAATTACTCGAAGCGATTCTGAGCTTAAGAGTAAGTTTTGTCAACTGAAGGTCTTGCTCGGATCATTTCACACATCCTGTTTGCTTGTTATCTCGACTCGCAAGTGACTTGTCTACCCGATAGATTTCGAATTGATTGGATAAGTCTGAATCTTTTTCAAATTTCAAATTTCGAAAAAGGGGTTTTTAAGACAAATAAGACATTATGTCAGTCGAGATAGTCAGTTATAGGATGGTTAACACTTCTCCTTCTTCCTCGCGCGCTTCTACCCCAAAGGTCAACTGGGCTGAATATGACCAGGCACTATTAGATGGTGGCTTAGTAGAGGTTTCAAGAAGTCCCCGGGGAGATTCTCCTTGTCTCGACTTGATTCCTCGAGGTATTCCCCTTAGGTTATTAGATATTCCTGTATATAGCACCAGTCCTGTACCCATATCAATAACTACTCCTCTCGTCGACCCTCGAGAGGTTGTATCCATAGCCTGCCCTCTGGCCAAATTGGCTACTTTAAATCCTTTTTCTTACGCCTCTATGGCTCAAGTCGAGAGCATTAGGCAATTTAGCGGGCTTCCCTCCGATTGGGAGTTAGTTGTTCCAGGCCCTGACAGCGATTTCACTTGTCCTTCGCAGGGCTGTCATCCTTTTTTTGTCGACCAAGTCATTTTTGGTCTCCGCTTTCCTATTCAAGTCGAGCTTTTGGAGATAAGCGATTTGTATAGTATCCCAATAAATCAAATCTCCCCAAACGCTCTGTGTATTATGACAAAAAACTTGTTCGCCTATATTTTTAAAGCTCGACCGCAAGTGTACGGCTTCGCTCGTAGTATGTGGCAAGCAAGGTCGTATCCCAAGAGACCAAACAACCAATTAATCAAGTACTAGATTATGATAGTGCCAGTTTTATTTAGACGACCGAATATAATATTGATTAACTAAACTAAAAAAATAATTCAAAAGATAAGAAAGCGATAACAAGAAAACAACTAGAAAAAAACACTTAAGAAGAATATATGGGAATGGTAGATTCTAAGACTATGGGTTCAATTAACAGTTGGGTTCCTTCAAATATATCACAATTAACTATTTTCTTTATCTACCCTATAAGTTGATCACAAAATTAGCCTATCGTCCCTCTCGAGATCGATAAGACCGTAGATTAAATCACATATATTAGCGTCTCCACTCAACACATGCAATTCAACTCCAAAAAGATTAAAAGACCCAAAATCCTCACAATTACCTACTAATCTCTGGATTCAAGCAAGTAAATTATGTCAAGTATTAAAGACCTAATATTGAACTCATCTCTCGAATTATGAACAATATTGTCAAACATGTAAAAGAATTGATCAAGTTCTAAACATGAAATAAGAACAAAATACTTGAATAGGGTTCAAAAGAGAAACAATAAATTATAAATAAATCATCCAAAATCCCAACATATTAATCTACTACCATGTCTTAAAATCAAAGAAATCTAGCTACTCATGTCCGAATTCAAACACATAGACATATTAGAAATCGACATGATCAATAAAGTTCAAAAGGAAAGAAGAGATAAAAACTAGGAATCTCGTTGATCTTTCAATCTTATTGATCCCTTTGTAGTTGATCCTCTTTTTGCTTCCCAATTGCTTCTCTTGTGTGTTCTAAGCCTTTCTCCTTGTATTCTCTTTGTTCCTCCCTCATAATAGGGTTAATATGCTCTTCTTAATGTCCAAAAACTCCTCTCCTTATCCAAAAAGGCAAGAGAATAAAAACTGTCCGCACGCGCGAGACGACCTGACACGCCCGTGTCACAGGTCGTGTCACAGGTCGTGTCAGGTATTTTGCACTTACACTTCTCTGTTTGGATTACACGGGTGATGACACGACCTCGGAGCCCGTGTCACGGGTCGTGTCACACCACTGTACGCTGATTTTCGACTCGTTTCACTCGTTTCTTCCATTATCTTCATCCGTGCATCGATCTATCATTATCCCGGGAGTCTCAGGCACTCACTATGCTCCTCCAATAGCCAAAGCTCTACAAATATGTGAAAATATCTACAAAACAAGCACGTGTAATACCTTTCCAACAAATATAAAATTAAAGCACAAATGTGCAATTTATACACCAATAATGCAACAATTAAGCTCAAGATACTATATGAATATGGTGTGAAATCACACATGAACAAACCCCCAAACTTAAACCATTGATAGTCCCGATCAATGCATCTCACTCTCTCAACACACAATGAAAAACAATCACAACTTTCAAAGTCGGTCATACACATCATCAATAGTCATCAGGCGAATAACATACTAAATTCCGAAATCTTTAAACAAAAAGAACTCTTCATCAAAATCATGGTCCATACTTTCAATCCACAAATCTCACCGGATAAGTGTATACTCTCACTCTCGAAAGTGTATAGGGAAATAATCGCTCAAATCAATTCAATGTCAAAGAATTACCATAAGCTTGCACATCGTCTACTATCTCCACCACTTATAGTGCATGCATTTCATGAATCAAAAAGGAATTTTTATTTGGTTGTAATGTAGACTCTTTGGTAGGGTAGGAAAAATATGGACAAAGTGACGAACACTTGAGCATCTAGAACTACAAAAGATGAACCACAACAATTCATCTCCTTATCAACATAACCCATCCACTACCCAAATTCAATCAATTCTCTCAATCCATAAGAGAATAAAGATCAAACAAAAAACCAAAAATAGCCTTATTCGAACTAAGGCAAACTATATACAAAATAAACTTCTTTTTTCTTCTTTGTTTTTATTTATTTATTTTTTTTTCATTGGCCTCATTCAATGGCCTTATTCAAATTCCCAAACAAAAAATCCCCAAACATCCCTTTTTTTTTTTCTTCTCACCACCACAACACAAAATCCCTTCACATAATATAATCCTAAATGCTCAAGTAGGGACAAGGAAAAATAAAGATAATAGCTTAATATGTGGCAATCAATAAAATAGGCAAAAGCTCAAAAGGGTTGACTAGGGAATAAAAATATTATTTGGTAAGCTAAAATTCAAAAGGGCTATAACAAAAAAAATATGCCTTAAATCATTTTCACGAAAAGCACACATCATGTAGTCTCAATATAGATACAAATGCAAGTTCTAGAATTCAACGACAATGAACGATACACTCAATCAACAAAGTATAAGCCTCAAAAGCTCACAAGTGATCATATGTTCATGAATTAAAAGCATCAACCAATCATTCAAATTCACAACTCAGTTCATCATCAAATTTCATCACCTAGTACATCATTCCCAAATTCTATATCCAATATGTAACACCCCGACTCTCTAATACATCAGAGTACGCGGTTTTTCGCAAATTTTCTGAATAAATAAATAATTAAACTAACTTCTTAATTTGCGAAACTGATTCGGGGGTTACCGTGAAAAACATAACTTCTGAAAACCGTTAGAATTTAAAACTGATACCTAAAACGGTTATAATTTATTATCCGACTAACGTCGGAGCAAAGTCTGAAAGTTTTAGCGGAAGTCTAGCGTGGCAAAATCATAAGAGTCTGATAAAAAGTTCTGAGTTCTGAAAAGTTTTATCGTTCAACATCAAGTACATCAAACACAAAATATCCTGAACAGCTCGCCCGCTCACTCCTCGTCCCCGACCCTGCGACCTGAAAATCATGAAAATCTGGGGCGTGAGCACTAAGGCACTGTGCTCCGCAGAAACTCATGCTAATGTAATAC
>CACSLK010012206.1:15496280-15507486 GCA_902706635.1 Striga hermonthica
CGGCCCTTGCTGGCCGTCCGGCAATATTTTCCGAACAAACTGATTCTAATTAACATGATATGAACATATTAACACATAATTGCTGAAAACATGAAAATTCACATGAATGCTCGCTATGGCCGCGGCGGCACGCCGTGCACCGCCGACGGCGTGGTGCCGTTCCTCGACCAAACAACATATTCTCTCGGCAATTCACATATAACTGAACTTAACATGATTTTTCTGAATTAAATAACACATAATGGACGGAACATTCGAACATAACATGCAATAGTACTTGGGTGGCCGTGGTGCGCACTACGTGTGCGACCACCCCCTTTCTCGGCCAATCTTCAAAAACAAGACAAATTCATCCGAACACTTAAGTTCAATTCAACATAATTTCGCAAATAAAGGCTAAACATGCGAGGGTTATTCGGTGAATTCTTAACTTAACATATACGAGTGATCATGCACGGCCCGTGGTGCGCTACGTGCGACACCACGTTATCCTCGGCCAAACATTTCGAACATGTCATATTATCCGAACGTTAAGGCTAAATTAAACATGATATTGCACATAAAAGCTAAGCATGCCAGATTGTTCGGAGAATTCCATGAAAAACATAACATGGTTCGGATAAATTTATGGAAAATATAACATGACCGCACGGCGATAGCTATAATACACATGCATGACCTTTTTCATAACTTAACTTAGATGAACATGATATTTTTGGCCTAAGCCGATGGGAACTTACCTCAAATTAAACTCCGGAGGCTAACTCCCGAACTCCCGTGCGATGCGTGCGTAGTGTGCGATGTGCGCGTGTTCTCGGCCTTCCGTGCGGTGGCTCGCGGCGTGCAGCGCTCTCGGATATAGCTCCCGAATAACACTCACAAAAACCTCACTAATGCTCTCTAGCTTTCGGCAATGAAGACTTAGGCGGAAAGAAGATGATAAAAATTCACTAACACCTTCTTATAACCAAGGTCGAAGGTTGGGGCGGAGGAAATGAGGCCTCGGTCAAAAATCTCTCACATGTGCACGGAAAAATAAAATGCACTAGAGGACAAGGGGACAACACCTTGGATACTCTGCACGGCTAAGGATGGCGCACGGTCTTCATGGCTGACCACATGCACGGCTAAAGAGGACGAGATTGGGCACGGCATTATGGACCTAGGACACTCCGCCGGCTAGGACAAAAATGCTCCCACATGGCCACGGCACTTGGACAAGAATCCATGCACAAAATGCCAAGGTTTTGCATGGATACTCACACGGAAATGCTGGCGCGGATACTTGTGGAAATGTTGGCCGGATGTGCGCACTACGCCTCGGATACTCCGTCCGCGCACGGCGCTCATGGACACGCACGGCTGCACACGCCTCGGACGCTTCGCCCTTAGCAAGTGCACGCCCTTTTCCCTTAGCTGAACGCGCGCACGGTCTCCACGTGAAGGTTGGGCTCGGATTCTCGCACGGACACATGCACCCACACGGCACTCACGCACGGCAATGAACTAGGGCTTGGAAAATAAATCCGAACCCAAGGCTAATCTCGTGATTAAGTTAAGTTAATCACTTAATTATGTCTAATTATCCAATTAAACATAATGCTAAATTACCAAAATTATTTCGAACGTAAACGGTACGTCGAAAATAGTTCCGGTAATTTTGACTGAATTAACTGAAAATAAATACTTCCGAAAAATAATATCGGAACTGAAATATTATTATACTGATAAAAGTTGGGATATTACAGCGGCGATGGGCGGCGATGAGGTGATGATGACCGGAAATATATATGTATATAAGGCTCAATAATATTGTACCAAAAAGCCTTCTAATGGATTACCTAAACACCGACTTCGATCAAACTTGGTGGAGCGTTTAATCGAATCTCCCTAACTCTCGAAACAATGTAATTTCTCGCGCGTATGTAGGAGAAAATAGGCCAACACACTTCATCTACAAGAGGTTGAGACTTGGTGTATTTATAGGCTCCATTAGGGACCTTAAGGAGGTGCTAAATATGGGCTTATCCCATTTAGGCCTAGGAATCCTAATTCTACTCCAATACTAATTTAATGTAGGAAGGAGATCTCTTACTAATCTAACTTTTCTAGAAGACTCCTTAGTCTCCTAACACTAGAGAAGATCCTAGTAGGAATACCTTTCCTAATTAAATTAATAATCATAGAATAAAATTAATTCTTAATTTAGGAAACCTAATCTTACTCCAATTAATAATATAATGTAGGAAATATATCTCCTAGTAATCTCCTTCTTCTAGAAGACTCCTTAGTCTCCTAATCCCAAGAGAAGATTCTAGTAGGAATATTATTTTCTTAATTAACTTAATTAATATGGAATAAAATTAATTCCTATTTAAATGAAATTAAATAATAAAACGTCTCACTAGAGTAATATTATTGCTCTTCCCATTTAGCCACTATTTTACCAATAAAATTGAGCCTCCATGATTTAATAATATTAATCTGATTGATCGATTTACCTCCCCATGTTTCAGATATAATGTCCGTTGATTAATTAAATTACTGACAAAATAATTAATCAACTTCTTATTCATTTCTGAAATTAGTACCACTCAGAACCTTAACCATTATGTCAGACAATCGTCTACCTGCAGGGTTTAACATAATGTACATTCCTGAGCTCATTTCGGGGACGTCCTCAATCCAGCGCACTGGAACATAGTGACCATAAATAATTTATAATCGCATATCATATAATTATTCTTACTTACCAAAATACCTCGTATGTCATCCTAATAAAATAGGAATCACTTGGTAAATCAAATTAATAAGAAATAAAAATATATGCCTATTTTATATTATCTTACAGCTTACAGAGAACGTATCAATCACCGAAGGTCTAGGTTACAACAACGATCAGTGAGTCTCATAGCATTATCCTTTCTTGGTCCTGTTCAACACTTAACATAAGTGCTAGTGTAATTCTTCAGTCAAAGACCAACTGAATCAAGAATACACTACAGTCTTTTTCCAAGAGGGGTCTCACTGCCTGTCTAGACTGTGAACGAATAGTTTAGTTTTATAAGGAATTGATAGGTGATCTTTCTGTTTGAAACACTCCGAACCACACTATCTCAATATAAGACATGGAGTATGATTTGCATAAATAAATAAACTGCAAACATATATACTTTGACTGAAACATGATGGCCAAATGAAAATGGAATTGATAGAATCTGCAAAACATAGCTTTTAAAACATACCTCTAACAGGAGCATCTTTAATGATCTACCGTTGACATTAAAAAATGATGCTACATGGCATAATTTAATTGGTATTGTCTAATGGATGTCAAATGAATGTACTTGACATTCACGTAAAATTCAGAACCAACTTCAATGTACTTATTTTAGACTCAATGTCTTGATTATTTTAAATTAAATTTAACTAAATGGATTAATTTTTTCCCTACTTCCCCCAACTAACTTTGAAATGGTAGTTTTGTTTTATTTCTTGAACATGAAAATTGGGAAACAAATCAACATATTTATTCATAAATACCTTGTATTTCATTACCAGCTAGCCTAATACTTTTTTTTTATCGTTAAATGTAAATATATATAAATCAAAACTGAGTTCGGACAACTGATCAATGGCATACAAAAGCATAATGGGTAACCACAGGTCGGATCCTCATTCGCGAGATAAAATATACTAGACAACCATACATCGGTTGTTCAATCTAAAATCATAATATAATGCAAAAGTGTCTCTAGGGATTCTTCGGATCATTGTTCCCGTGCTCCAAATCTTCGGGCGTAGCGGCGCTAAGCCAGGGGCTAGAGCCGCTAGTACCTGGAACACAAAAGAAAAATTCTTGTGACTTCTCCAAATTCATCACATCATCTCGGGTGGAGGGCCACCTCAAAATCTCAACAAACGAGCACCAAAACATGACTCTCAAAGCCCAAGGCTCTTCCTCTCAAATTCAATAAGCACATTCGGGTAAGTAGCAAATATAGTTCAATAGACATGGGTTTTTTACCTTGCAGATAACAAGACTCGGGCCTTGGTATTCATTCTCAAACACCAACTGATTCCTAGCATTCCAAATGAAGTAAACAGTAGCTGCAAGCGCAACTTTCTTCAATTTGGTTTGCCAACCGCTCCCATTCGCCACCTTTTTTATCCATTTGAGAGATCCTTTGAGTGTGGACGACCTATGTTGGAGGCTAACACAAGTACGAATCTCCCCCCCAAATCTCCGAGCTAAAGGTACATTCAAAGAATAAGCGGCTCGAAGATTTATTCACAACTCCGCATAGAGGGCATAACGGGTCTTCATCAAGGAACTCAAGACGGTCTTTTGTCCGGAGTCGATTAAACACTCAGAGCCATAGAATGAAGGAGTGTTTAGGGGTGTTGCAAGCCCCCAAAACAACCCCACTCCATGGCCTCGTGGGTTCTCTAGGTCGTAAGAAATCATAGCACTTACTAGACCCGTCTTGTCTTTCTCGGGAGTTCCAACCTCGAAGAAGGGCTTCCGCTCCTTGTTCACTCCCCGCTCTTTCAACCAAGCCTTGTCAGATTTCGAAGAGGGACTTGAAGAGAGGTGACTCTTTCGGTCCAATTTGCCAATTCCAAATGAATCTCCCCTTCAAATAGATGTTATGGATCCATTTTCGCCACAAGGTATCCTTCTTTGCTTGCATGTTCCAAAGTGTCCGGGTGAGCAACGCTTGATTCCACGCATTCAAATCCCTAAGCCCCAAACCACCCTCCAAGCGCGGTAGACAAAGGCTATCCCAAGCCACAGTTGTGCTCTTCGATCCCCAAAGGAACCTTCTAAAAAGTTGAGTGATTTTGGTTCTAACTATGTCGGGCAAGTGGAAGATCCCCATCCAAAAGCACACAATGCCTTGGATCACCGAGCGAAGGAGTTCCAATCTACCAGCATAAGAGACAGTATGTCCATTCCACCGACTAAGATGTCCTTCTATTTGCTCAATCATATCATTGAAGAGCCTACCCGTGATTCGGTCCGCGGAGAGGAGGATGCCGAGGTACCGAAAGAGCATTGAGCTGCACTGTAAGTTGGTGTTGTCAAGGATTGTAGCCCGACTCTCGTCCTTGACACCGGCCAAGTATATATTAGATTTTAGCACATTCATCTGAAGCCCCGACTTAGGTCCGAAATCGTTGAGGGAATCCATGAGAATTTAAATTGACGGTGGGTCCCCACGAGAAAAAAACATGAGGTCATCGGCAAAGGCTAGGTGCGTGATTTTTAATTGCTCACACATCGAATGATAATTGAAGTTCGTGCCAGTTGCCGTGTTGCTCTTGATAAGCCGAGTAAGGTATTCCATACAAATCACAAAGAGGAAGGGCGATAGGGGGTCACCTTGCCTTAGACCACGACCACCTTTGAAGTGGCCCTCGAGGCTCCCATTGATGGATATAGAGTAGGATGGAGTGGTGATGCACTCCATGACCCACTGTGTAAAAATCGGGGGAAGCCAAGCCCATCAAGCACTTGTTTCAAGAACGACCAAGAGATGGAGTCGAATGCTTTACGAAGGTCTATTTTGATGATATACCTATGGGAGACCCGTTTCCTCAAGTAGTGTCGGAGTAGTTGTTGCATTAGGTGTATGTTGTCGGTCATACTCCTCCCTTTCACGAAAGTGGCTTGAGCCTCATCCATGATGGAGTCGAGGACTTCACTAACTTGTCTAACAATGATTTTGGAACAAATCTTATAAACTGTTTTGCGACACGCAATGGGACGAAAGTTCGTAACTTGCAAGGAGTAGAAGGACTTCGGAATAAGCGTGAGGGCCGTATGGTTCCATTGCTTGAGGAGAGAACCGGATCGGAAGAACTCTTAGATAGCCATCACCACATCATCCCCAACGATGTACCAACTCTTCAAAAAGAAAGTAGAGGTGTAGCCATCTGGACCCGGGGACTTACCACCCTCAATGTCTCCAAGTATGTTCTTGATCTCGTCCTCAGTGACCGGGACGGTGAGGGCTCTACAATCATCAACTCCAACACACGGTCCTGACTGAAGGATTAGGGGGTCAACATCTTTCATTTGAACTCCGGTTCCTAAGACAGTCTCATAGTAATGGACAAACTCTTTGGTAACTTCCTCCATGGAGTCGATAACGGTGTCATCTTCCCGGTTAATCGAGGCAATGAAATTCCATTTTGTTTGCTTTTTGACCAAGCCATGATTGAACTTGGTGCATTTATCACCCTTTATTTGAAAGTTGTATTTGGCTTTTTGTTGATAAAAGTGCTTCTCCGCTTTGGCAATTAAAGAGCTTCGAGTCTAAGCGAAGGCATCTTGGCGTTGGTTTCGGGGTCGTCGGGTTGATCATTGCACTCATGTTGAACAATCTTGAGGGCCTTCTTCGCTTTATTAGCCCAGGAGGAGATATGTGAGTAGGCCTCTTTTTTAAGAGCCTTAAGCGAGCTCTTAAGATTCTTTAAATTAGCCGCAAGATAGAATTGCCTCGAGCCCCCACCACCATGATCCAATTGTTTTGGACACTCGGCAAAAACTTCTCGAGGTACGTCCACATATTAAAGAACCGCCATGGTGACCCGGTGTTGTTCCACGCCTCAAATATTGTGACTATGCTCGATGAGTGATCCGAAATACCTAGAACTAAGAAGGTCGCATGCAAGAATAGATCGGTATTCTCCCATTGAGTATCCACCATTGCCCTATCAAGCTTTGACCAAACATGATTGTTGGTCCAAGTGTGGAAGAAACCGCTAGAGGGGATGTCCGACAATTCCAAGTTGCCACAAACTTCCAAGAGGTCCATGGTGTCCCGGTTAGTGACCCTTTCCCCCTTAATTCTCTCACCCGATTTAAGAATAGCATTGAAGTCCCCGAGGAGTAACCAAGGTAAGGAGATACTTGTCTGATAGCCCCTAAGGTCATTTCACAACAATTTCCGGTCTCTTCTCGAGTGAAGTCCATATATAAAGCTAGCAATAAATGAGTGGTTGCTAACCATACAATGGATGTTTGCAAAAATGACTTGGGGCAAGGCTGCCACCATTATAATGTCAACCTTCATGGGGTTCCAAATGATGGTGATGCGCCCCCGGTCGACAACGTCAAAATTCTCGCAAAAAAACCAACCCGACAACCTTCTATTCACAATGGATGTTTGCAAAAATGACTTAGTGTAAGTTTTTGTTTCCAAAATTCCGAAAAAGTCAATGTTGTTCACCGGATGACGTTTACCACCTCATCTTGTTTTAAGGGCCCGTTAATGCCCCTTATGTTCCATGAGGCAATAATCATTGAGAGGAGGAGGGGTGGCCTCCCTTCGTCATCGAGTTCGCCTTGCCACCATCTTTCATCCCGCTTGGTTTGTCTCTAAGCTTAGAGTGTTGACCCAAAGTTGTGGTGGCTTGACTCGCGGCTCCACTACGGGTGAGAATCTCGTTGTATTTCCCTACCACTTGGAAGGAGTCATTTCATTATTCGGAGGAGTGTTCTCATAGTTTTGGGGCTCCGAAGAGGAATAATCGGCATCCGAGGTAATAGTCACCGCTTCTTTCCTTGTTTCACAATTCCCGTTCCCCTCTTTCGCTTGTTCACCTTTGTTTTGTTTTTCCTCCACGACCTCCACCTCTTTGGTTTTGTGTCTTTCCCCTTGCTCTTTGTTGATGTTCCCCCTTGCTCTTTGTTGTTGTTCCCCCTTTCTTGCTTTGTTGCACCTTTTCTTTTGGTTCTACCACTTTCTTGGTAGTCGCCAAGGTTTTGGCTTCTCCGACCAGTTTCTTGCCCTCTGCTTTTTTCTCAAGGTGGGCTTTATGCTTCCCACAATTGGAGGTAGAGTGTCCAATGAATTTGCAATGGTTGCAATTGTAACACCCCACTTTGATTTTTACAGAAATTCCGGGCTTTCAAAAAATCAGTACAAATTTTTTCGAGATCATTTTCGAAATTTAATGGGTGTTAAACAACATTTTTCATAACCCAAGTCTTATCTGGGCCCGCGGGGATGCATTACCCGGTTTTCACAAATGGTTTTCATTAACCAAAACATATCATACGAGACTTAATACTCAACATGAATAATCAAACCACATCATCATATCCAATAATCAAGGTTTGCACAAATTTCCCAAAAACAAACATGCCATAAGTTTTGGAAAAAGGTTTAAGCAAGTCTCAACATAAAGGTTCATAAAGTTTTATTTATTCTACGGAAGCATAAAATGCATAATGAAATGACCGACCCACTCGCCTCTTCTCGTCACCCAGCTCCTGCTTAACCTGCATCGGTGAAGAGCAGGTGGGGATGAGCACAAGATGAAAAGCGTGCTCACCACTATGCACATATATCACAGCATAAATAATGAAGAGAAGGTATGGTTAGAGTATGAACATAAAACAATTAATCTGTCACGTCTCCTAATCACATAACAACATAATACCCACGTGTACACATCTTTCATTAGCCAAGGAAAGGGGATTCATTACCCTAACTCATGGGGGTACGTGCCATACGACAAGGCACGACCTTTCATTAGGTCTTAGGGAGACTTACCTCGCAGGTAACCGTATTACATCGACGGGGACAACCGTACCGACGGCCGAATCGGCTCACGCCGATAGGCTACATGGTTTACGTACATACTAAAATCATACCAAGTCAACATCATGATAAACACATATGGCATAGCAAATTTTACAATTACAACCCACCTGGAAATTGCCGTAGAATATTGCACACAATAGCATGTACGTAGGATGAGACTCGACTCCTCAAATACCTACATTTAAGCGAGATAATTTATCAATAATTTATCTTTCTACTCAAACTTAACATAAAACCCAAACTTAATAAAAATTAAGTCTTAAGGGTTTTAATCGGATTTTATGTGGACTTGGAACTCTCTCATTTTTGAAAAATAAGGCTCGGAGGATAAAATTTGGAGTCTCGGGACATAAAATAATTTTTCCAAATTTCTCTCATTTTGAAAATAATTTTTAAAATTAAAATCGGTACGAAAAACGGGCTTCAAAACACCAATATTGACTTAAAAAGGCGAAATGGGCTAATGTGATAAAACTGGGCCAAAATGCCAACACATTTGGGACTAATATGCTCAATTGGGCCGCTCAAAGGGCTGGCCCAACACCCCTTTTTAATTTAAAAGCACGCGGGCTGGGAAACGGGCTGATCGGGCTTCTGCTGGAGAGAGAGGACGGGCTGCACGTGGGCTGAACTCGGGCCTTATGGCCCGCGCGCTCGAGCAGGCTTCATAAATAAAAAAAATTTAAATTTTTCGCGAGGGCTGAGATTCGAACGCCTGACCACCCACATATTCATGCGCCTGGCTCACCACTGCGCCACTCGATCAATCAATAATTATTATGCAACAAAATATATTGATTTTTCAAAACTGAGGCCTGCGAATTTAATACTGAACAGAGCTGGGAACAGTTACAGAAACTGCAAATTAAGCACCCAAAATCGACGACAATGCTCGAGCAGGTATCAGGTTCGGGGTTTTAATTAAACAATCAAATTTCAGAGTTTCGAAACATTTTAAAAACGAGTTTTATTTTCGAAAAATGAAGAGTCGAAACACAGTTGAAAACAAGCGAACAAAACGCCCCCGAAATAAATTACAACGAGACTCCTAAACGACATAACGGAATTCCGAGACACAGCACATTTCATACATCAACATAACGGTATTTGACTTTATGAAATCAAGAGTTCCAATTATCCCCGAAAAGTCCACGAACGCACGAAATAAACAACGAACATACGAATAGACAAATAAACCGAATTCGAAAACCAAAGAAACGATTCAACGCGAATAAACAATAATCGAACGATATCAATCTGAAAAGAAATTAACGAGAGGGTTTCGAAAAGGTTACCCTTCTTCGAGAAATTTACGCGAAATCGAGAAACGGGTCAGAAGGAGACGGAATGAACGGAGTCTCGACGGGACTCGGAACTCTGAACACGGAACCTACTCACGAACAGCTGTACACTGGAGTGTACGTCGGCGCCGGTGGAGCTGCTCGTAGGTGCTCGCCGGAATCAATGGCGGGTGGAACTTCGCGGTTGCAGAAATCGGACTACGGCTCACGGTGGCTATGGTTTCTCGGGGCGGACGAAGGCGGCAAGCTCGCAGCTTACAGGACGTGGCAGACACGCCAGAAACAATGGTGGTGTGCCAGAATTTGCAGGCTTTGATATTTATTTATTTATTATATATATAAATATTTTTTTTTAAAAAAACCTGCGAACAGGATGCTGAGAGAGCTAGATGGATGGAGAGTAGTGAGGGAGGTGAAGATGCCCTCGGTTACGATTTTTTTTTTTTTAAAAAAAGAAGGAGAACGAGATAAGAGGAGAACGTGCGTCGTCCGTTGGAGGAAAACTCTCGCGAGAGACTCGGTACTAAATTTGAATTGGAGATGATGGTTACTCGGTCTCGCAGGGATGAAGGAGCAGATCAGTTTAATTATCTTGGGCCAAAATAATACTAAACATTGGGCCAAAGGCATTACTCAGGTTGGGCCAACATATTAATACCATTTGGGCTGAAAAAAATTTATACAAAGGCCAACATAAAGGCATAGCAAATAGGTTAGAATTTAAATCAAATTGGGTCGGAATCAATTTACTCGAGCCGAAATAAAATACGACTCGGTAACAAGAATTAAAATAAAACCGGACATTATATATATTTATAATACACGCAATGTATATATATATATATATACTAATAATAGGCATTTAGAACAATTAGACATTTAATCACAAATAAATAAATAATAATAATAATAATAATAATAATAATAATAATAATAATAATAATAATAATAATAATAATAATAATAATTATGCAAAATAAATAATCCCAATTATTCATAAACAAACGGGGCGTTACAGTCTACCCACCTTACAAAGAATTTCGTCCTCGGAATTCGAAAATAAAACTAGAAAGCGATAAAATACAAAGGAGAACTCAGAACTCAAAGTTCGGATAACGCCTCCTAATCTCGGCCTCATTTTCCCAAGTCGCCTCGGTCTCATCGTGTCGGCTCCACAGCACCTTCACCAAGCTCACTGCCCGGTTCCTCAGCTGATGGACCTTTCGATCCGGAATAGCTACCGGCACCTCCTCATAGGTAAGGTCTCGCTCGACCTGCAGTTCGCCG